>ML675625.1:962894-988031 GCA_007922155.1 Mesoclemmys tuberculata
ATGATCATATTGGTCCCTTCTGACCTATGAGTCTATGAGCCTATGAGAAGATGGGGGAGGCACCCAGACACTGGCTGCCCAGCTCTGGGCGGGGCGTGGGTCCTAGCCCCAGCTCTGGGCGGGCGTGGGCTCTAGTGGACTACTGGGGGCTGGCGTCAGGACTCACGTGATCGCACACGGGCACTCACCGTGTTGCGGACGGAACAAGCCAAGAAGGAGATGCGGAGCTGGGGGTTCCCATGGAGGTCGGTGCCCGCCGTGAATCCGCACTGCGAGGCCACGTGCCTTGTCACCTCTATGTACTGCCCCGACTCAGCTGGGGGGAGAGAGCAGCTGGGACCCCCGTACCTGCTCCAGCCTGCAGGCACCTGAGCCCAGGCACCCCATCAGCACCCCACCCAATGGCACCTCCACACCATGCACCGCCCCGACCGCTGCCCATGGGCCGTGCCTCGCCCAGCTGCTGCTCTGGCAAGCCAGGGCGTGCCCAGATCCCCAAAGCAGAGCCCCTGGGCCCTCTCCACTCACAGTAGACCCCATAGCGCCAGTGGCTCTGCCCCAAGAGCTCCTTGTCCAGCCAGATCCAGAAGAAACGGCCCCGGCACTCAGTGCGAGCGGCTCCTGGGGAGATTGGCAGTGTCACTGGAGCAGCCCCGGCCCTGGGGACACCTCGGAGCGCGAGCATTGCATCAGGTCGCAGCCAGCTGTGCTCAGAGCAGCCGCCTCCCCATCGGCCAGCCGCAGCCTGCCCCCTCCACCACAATGCCCCCCCCCCCCCGGCACCACCCCTCCCTGTCGCTTGGGCCACCCCAGTTACTGCTGCCCTCAGAGACCCCCCAGTTCCATCCCCACTGGAGCCCTTTGGTGGCTCTCAGCGTCTCGGTGGCCTGCACCCTAAATCAGGCTGTGCCCCAGGATCCCCCCGCCCCCAGCAGGCAGCATCGCCAGTCCCAGGAGACTCACCGTCGGGAAAAGGCTTGGAGCCTGCACGCCACACCATCACCAGCCAGAGCAGGGCCAGCCTGCAAAGAGGCATGGGGCAGGGTCACCCAGAATGCAGGGGCTGCCCCTCCGTTGGACCCCTCTTGGGCTCTAGCCCCAGTTAGCTTAGAGCAGCCTCCCCCATCCCCCCTGCACACAGACCCTCACCCTGGGCTCCCTGCAGGTGCACTTTGGGCACAGGTGGACTTTGCCCCCCATCCCACCCCAGATGCTCACACAGGGCTCGGGCTGCCCACCAGAGAGGACAGAGATTCAAAACCCAGCTTAGGCAGCTGCCCCATGTGAGTATGACCAAGTCCCTTAGGCTGTGCCTCAGTTTCCACATCAGTATAAGAGGCATATATGGTCCCTGGGAAGGACTATTGCAGATGGCCAGGGGATGGGCTTGGGTCAGCGCCCCAGCAGAGCACCCAGCACACACTGGGGCCCTGTATATTTGTAATGTGGGGTGCTTTGGGTCCCAAGGCACTGGGTGAAGGGTTGGGGCTGGACATCTGCAGTGCACACCCCCGTAGTCCGGACAGACAAATGGCCGTGCCCCAGGAGAGGGCAGTTATAGGCACTTGCCACCCTTCATCTCAGCTGTGCTGAATCTGGGGTTGTGATACAGTGGGACAGACCCCCTGAGATCAGCGCCCACGCCTGCCAGGCACAGCTGAACCAACCTCCCTGCCAGGCCCTGACCAGTCCCAGTCCCTCGCTCCCCCCCCCCCCCGCCCCACACACACAGTGCCAGGTGCTGCACAGCTCCTGCCACAGCAGCTAAGACAGAGCTTTGCTCCCAGTGGACTCTCTCCTCTGACCGGGGCTGGAGGAGACTCACCCCCCCCCAGCAGTGCAGGGACTATGACACAGGGATGAGTCAGACATTCTCTCCTCACCCAGCTGTGGGGAGGCGGCACCTTCTGCACCAGGCAGGGCTGCCAGCATGGGGCAGTCCCGGGTTGCTGGGAGCGCTGAGATACATGATGCCTTGAGAGCAGCACCGACCCCACACAGCCTTGGAGCCAAGCGACCTTCCCCCCCACACACTGAGAACCAAACCCAAACACCAGCCACATGCCCTTGGCATGGCTGGGACCCCGACACCTCCCACACCGGAGTCACCAGCCAGCCAGGTGACAGATACCCGCCTACTGCGCCCACGCCAGCGAGGGATGGGGGGGCAAGTGTAATTGCAGAGACCAGCTGGCGATGGAGATTTTGGGGGCCCAGCCTGTTTACAAATACTGCCCACCCCCCAACCCAGCTGGAGAGGGGGGGGGTCTAGCCTGCTTACAGACGCCCAACTCACCACCCCCCAACTCCCCAGGGAGCGCCCAGCCCAGCTCCCCTGCCCCCGGGCAGGGTTTCCTGCCCCTGCCCTGTGCCCAGAACGCCACTGCCGGAGCAGGCCCCTCACACGTGCAGGCCACTTACCCCACAAGGAGCCTGGGGGGCATGCCGCCGCCTGGGGCACTATCCACCTCAGCGGTGCAGCGTCCCCGCCACGAGCGCGGCAGCGGCGCTGGGGCTGTGGGGCGAGCTGTTATCCAGGGCGGGGCTGTGCTATGTAGACTGGGTGCTGCCCCACCCGCTCCCTGGTAGTTGCTTGGCTTGGTAGGGACTGGCTGGGAACTGGGCCAGTGGAGCTCCATGGCCTTGGAGATGCGATAAGGAAGGGGGGCCGCGCTGCCCTGGGCTGGAGGAGGCAGGCGCCTGGCTTCCAGCCCCAGCTCGGGGGCAGGGTGTACAATGCAATTAGCTAGACGGGGCGGGGGCTCTTGTGGGGTATTGCCAGCTATGCCACTGCCCTGCTGGCATGGCCTTGGCCATCCTTGGCCCTTTATGTGCCTCTGTTTGCCCTCCCGCCCTTGGGCTCGGTGCGGTGCCCAGCCCACCGGGGAGCCCAGTCTCGGTTGGCGGGTGTCTGCACAGCACATGGCCTGGTGTGAGCAGCCGATCTCGGCTGGAGCAGAGGGTGCATCTGTGCAGCTCAGAGGGGCTCTGCGGCGCCAGGTACCCTGCGGGTCCCCCACAGCTGAGTGGCTGATGTTGGTGGAGATGTTCATGTTCCTGCCTCACTTTCTACATTTGGGCTGGAGCATGAGACCTGACTGGGGACACAGAGCAGAGCCTGCGTAAAACCAGATCTTACGCTGAGCCCAGCCCCAAGGGATCCGCCACCCCCCCCGCCACGTCTCACAGGCCCAGAGACAGGACAAGTCCAAGGTCACAGGGTCTAAAGTGTTAAAGCCAAACTAAGCCCTGGGAATCCCGGCTTGTAACTGCAGCTGCTCCAACCCACTAGCCCCCCCCCCAAAACTTCCTCTCCTTCCAGGACTCCTGGGTTCTCGCTCGGCTTGGGGAAGGGCATGGGGTTTACTGGGTCAGAGTCACAGGGCTGGGAGCCAGGACTCCTGGGTTCCAGGGCGGAGGGTGGGCTCTAGTGGTCACTCGCACTCTGTAGAGCTCCTGTGTAGAGCTGTGCAGCTGAGTGCGCTGCCCGTTTGATCAGGAGGGCAGCAGTGGCTCTTGGGCGCTGGCTGGACGACATTAGTTATCACAGGAGGAGCCATGCAGTGAGGGGGACCAGATGTCCTGGTTTTATAGGGACAGTCCTGATATTTGGGGCTTAGTCTTACCTAGGTGCCTAGTTCCCCTCACCCCATGCACACGACACACTTGGTTTCTGGTCCCCTACATGCAGAGGCCGTGCAGGGGGAGGGGAAGGTGTGCAGGGTCACGTGCCCCCATTTCATTGCTTGGCTTGTACTGAGCATGCTCAGAACAACTGCTGAAGCCACTGCCTTCACTCAACCCTTGCTTGTGCCCCCCACCCCCATCGGGGGGCTTGGGTCATCTCTGCGACCACGTGAATGTTCTCATTGTGCCCCCTGGGCGCAGAGGTTCTGGGACTAGGGTATAGGGAGAAGCGATGATGCTGCACCCCCAGGTGAAGTGGTTGCCATCATATATGGGTGCAGGTCATGGTTCACTGGGTCTCCGCACCCCAACTAGCTCCAGCGCCCCTGCCTGGCTCCAGTGGTTTTTTGGGGGGCCAGAACTCCTGGATCCTGTGCGGGGCAGTGGGGTGCGGTTTAGTGGTTAAAGCACCGGGGGGCGTTGGGGGGCTTGGAGTCAGGTTCTTCGGGGAAATGGGGTCTAATGGTAGTGCAGGCGGCGTGGGGGTGGGGATCCGGGGCCCCGTGCAGGTTAGGCGGGCAGGGCTAGCCAGGGCTAGTGCAGGGACTGGGGGTCAGACAGCTGAGAGGGGTCTAGAGCAGTGGCTCGCCACTGTAATCAAGGGGCTCCGTGAACGTGTCAGCACCCAGAGGTGACATGGTGAAGGCACATGGGGTCACGTGCCCCCCCCAGATTTCTGCCTTTGGCACACAGGTTCACACACTGGGACATGCCCTAAGGGGAGTGGGGGCATAGAGGATCTTTCAGAGCAGCCAGCTCAGTGTGTGTGGGGGGGGTGGGAGCAGTCCCACGTCCACCTCAGCTCACATCAGTCACAGCTGTAAATCAAGGGGAGAGGAGCTTTGCTCAAAAAGTTCAAAATGCCATTGCTGCACGCCCCCCCCCCCCACAGGTTCCTCCACACGCCCTTGGGGACGCACTGCACAGTTTGAAAATCTGTTTGATCCAGAGTTGATGCATGGGGTGGCTACATCTCAAATCTTTAAATTGTCCCCCTCCACTACCAACAGTGTGCATTACCTCTGCTAGTGATCATACAGTGGCTGAGATTGTTATTTGTAAAGTGACACCATCTATTTCAGCAGTTCACAAAGCAGCACACATCTCAAATAAGACAGAAAAGACAGGAGGGAGTGAAATGGAACCTCTGTCCAAAAACAAAAACTGAGGAAAGGCAACGAGCTACATTAAACTTGGCTTTATGTGCATGTGTGTGGGTGGCAGATCAAGCCCCCTGTGTATAATTTGTGAGAAGTACTTAAGCCAGTAACATACAGGATATCGGAGGTCTTTGCATACAGAAAGTGTTGACAAGCCCGTGGAGTATTTTGAAAGGAAGCAGTATTGCTTATTAATGCAAACTAGATTATACTAGCTGTGCAAGAGAAGGTTCTCAAAGCATCCTACAAGGTTGCAATGCGAATTGCTAAAAACAAAAAGCAACATACACTTGCTGAAACTTTGCTGATGGCAGCTGAAATTGATGTGTACTATGAAATGTTCGGGGGTGTAGCAGGCCAGGTGCTCTGAGCCCGTTTCGCTCCAGAGGGTCCCCTCTCCCTGGGTCAAAGGACTCATTACACCTTCATAGGTTGCAGTCACCCATACTCCTTTATTTACAGTGCAACAATACAGTCCCAGCGTCTGTACAGGCACAGCAGAGGCTCAGGATTTGACTGCCCTCCTGGCCAGCACACAGCCTGTCTCCCAGGCTAGGCTAGGCTGCCCTGCGCTGTTTAGCCACGCCTCCCTCCCTGGCTTCCGGTACTGGCCTGTTTCTCTCACTGGACCAGGTCCCCAGCTGCTCCCAGCTCCTTCATAGAATCATAGAATATTAGAGTTGGAAGGGAACTCAGGAGGTATCTAGTCCAACCCCTGCTCAAGGCAGGACTATCCTCAGCTAAATCAAACCGGCCAGGGTTTTGTCAAGCCACAGCTTAAAAACCGTTAAAGATGGAGATGCCACCACCTCCCTAGGTAACCCATTCCAGTGCTTCACCACCCTCCTAGTGAAAAACTTTTTCCTAATGTCCAACCTAGACCTCCCCCACTACAACTTGAGACTGTTGCTCCTTGTTCTGTCATCTGCCACCACTGAAAACAGCCTAGCTCCATCCTCCCTTGAACCCCCTTTCAGGTAGTTAAAGGCTGCTATCAAATCCCCCCTCATTCTTCTCTTCTGCAGGCTAAACAGACCTAGTTCTTTCAGCCTCTCCTCATAAGTTTTGTGCTCCAGCCCCCTTATCATTTTTGTTGCTCTCTGCTGGACTCTCTCCAACTTGTCCACATCCTTTTTGTAGTGGGGGGGCCCAAAACTGGGCACAATACTCCAAATGCGGCCTCACCGATGCCAAATAGAGGGGAATAATCACTTCCCGCGATCTGCTGGCAATGCTCCTACTAATGCAGCCCAATATGCCATTAGCCTTTTTGGCACCCAGGGCACGCTGCTGACTCATATTCAGCTTCTTATCCACTGTAACCCCCAGATCCTTTTGTGCAGAACTGCTACCTAGCTTGTCGGTCCTCAGTCTGTAGCTGTGCATGGGATTCTTCCGTCCTAAGTGCAGGACTCTGCACTTGTCCTTGTTGAACCTCCTCAGATTCCTTTTGGCCCAATCCTCCAATTTGTTTAGGTCCTTCTGTATCCTATCCCTTCCTTCCAGGGTATCTACCACTCCCCCTAGCTCTCCCAGTTCCTTCGTTAGGCCACACTGGGACCCAGCTAAATCAGGGGCCGCAGCTGTTACCTGCGCTGCCCAAGCCCCTTAGGTCTGGGTTAAGAAGAGGCAGATGTGGGGTTTTCTACCCTGTGCTCTGTTACAGGGGGCAAAGATGGTAATAATTTGAATATGCCACTATCAAATGACACCCAAGATCCAGGGCAGATGAAAGATGTTGCAGCTGACATGAACGACCAATTGTTACACAAGCAAGTGGGACATACAGCTTACAAATGGCCAAATCTTTGGATGTGTCAGGTGCGGTTCAGCTTTTGGCTTATGTATGATGCATCTGTGCTAGGAAAACAGAAGAACTGCTGCTTTGCAGATCACTATCGACAAAAACGAGTGATGAACTTTTTAAGTGTCTGGATAATTTTATGATGAGCACAACCTGGACTGGGGGAAGTGTGTGCACAGCCAGTGCTGCTACCATGACAATGAGGCATAATGGGATTGCAAAAAGATTACAGACGTTGCACCATTCACAAACGTAATGCATTGCATGCTTCTCAGGGAGAACCCAGGCATGAAAAAGATGCCAGATGACCTGACAGATGTACTTGACGTGAAAATAAACGTTATTAACTTTATCAAAGCACACCCGCTGAATACACATTTTGTTTTGGCAATGCGTGAAGCAATGGTTGAACGGCACTACAGCCTTCTCTTGCACACTGAGATTGGATGGTGTGCCAAGGGAAAGGTTTTGAATTGTGGTTTTGAGCTTCTTGATTCTCTGAAGGTAGTCGTGGACGAGAAAATGCACAAATCAACAGATAGATTCCCAGAGGAGAACTGGCTTGCTTAGCTTGCTGCTATCTTTGGTGATGTGAATCAACTTAATATTAGCATGCAAGGTGCCAGTCAGTTCATCACACTGACTGAGTGACTGCGTTGATTGAGGAGCTGGATTTGTGGTAGAAAGGAGTGCACAGAAGGAATGTGAGGGTGTTTCCACTCCTGCAGGAATTCTGGAACTTTGCTGAAGTCAAGGCTGACCACCGGACTTTTTGTGCTATTGTGACAGAACACATGGAGTCCCTTCTTTACCAGATCAGACTATCCTTCAGAGATGTGTAAGCAACACTGAACTGATGTGGGTCACAAATCCCTTTTTATCTTGTAAGGCTCGAGGTTGTTTTCAGCTAGCAAGTTGTAGGTCGAAGCTCAATTAAATGGCTAACAAGCATACCTGAGCCTCAAGGACAATGGCTAGTGTAAACATCTGATGGCTCAGGCAGCCAGATGTCATCTTAGTGATTCTAATTCCAATGAGAACAGCACATTTGCTTCTAGAATTTCTGTCTCACTTGCCACCTATCTGTAAGGACCCCTTGCTTCTTCCTCCACCCTGCCCCCCACCCCCACGTGTAGCCCTAGCATCCTTGATGTAAGTAGAGTGATTAAAGTGTCTCTGCATGTATGTAACAACCATTATCGCTGTTGTTCTGTCCCGAGGGGACTGTGTCTGTATTTGTAAGAGAATAGATACCGAATTTAAATGTACTGTGTAATCGATAAGAAAGCATATGGCTGATCGCCATATTTGGGGTCGGGAAGGAATTTCCCGGAGGTTTTTCGCCTTCCTCTGCAGCATGGGGCATGGGTCGCTTGCTGGTGGATTCCCTGCAGCTTGAGGTCTTCAAATCTCACTTTTGAGGATTTCAATAACTCAGTCATGGGTTCGGGGTTGTTATAAATGTGTATGGGTAGGGTTTTGTGGCCTGCCTTGTGCAGGAGGTCAGACTAGATGATCATATTGGTCCCTTCTGACCTATGAGTCTATGTTTCTATAATTGACCACGGTAACACCATGATGTTGAAGCTGATCTATCAGACTTCCCGGTACCGTGAATAAACCTCTTCAGTATTGTCTGTGCTGCCTGACACTTGGAGAAAGACTCCTTCATGCTTTACAATCTGCTGCCGTGGAGTTGCTTGAAATGGTCCTAAAGCGAAGAGTGAGTTTACTGAGCTGAGACACAACAGGAACATGAAAAGTGCCCACAAAACCAGGCCTGGCTACACACCCTCTGCAACTCCTCCTTCCATTTGCTCCCACTTACCGTTTTGCATATGGCTTCTTGGCCCTCACCAGCATGAAAACAAACACCGTTCGAGATGAGTGCCTGCACGAGCTAACTGCAATTACTCCTCAACCAGACGTGTGTGCTGCCACGAGCCCCAGGTTGGCATTAGTACCAGGTACGCTGTTGATACTTTATGTGCTGTGCTTTTGTCACTCTTCAAAGAATTTCTTGACAGGAATATGCCTGGTAACTATTGAAGTAGTATGAAAAATCACAAATTATGAACAACAACATGATGAGGTGGGAGCTGGGGGTCTGCAGGTTTGTCTAGTTCCGTTTAGGGCTCGCTGGGTAAAAGACGGTTGAGAACCACTGATCTAAAGATTCCCACAGACTAATTCTAGCCTGGGGATCCTACCGAGTGACCCTAACTCTAGCCCAGGGAGCCCCATCTGAAGTATCCCTAGCTCAGGGACCCAAGGGCCTCAGACCTATCTCTAGCCTAGGAAGCCCGACCTTCAGTTACCCTAACTCTAGCCAGGGGAGCCATAACCTTAGTAACCCCCAACCCAGCCTGGGAGTCCCACTTTTCGTAACCCTGGCTCTATCAGGGGAGCCCTACTGGGTGTCCCTAACTCTAGCCCATAGAGCCCTACCTTTATTAACCCTAGAGACAGGACCCAATGGGTCTCAGGCCTAACCCCGGCCTGCGAATCCCTTCTCTTAGTAACCCAAACCCTGGCCTGGGAATGCTACCTTTAGTAATCCCAGCTGGGGGATCCAGCAGGTCTCAGGTTTAACCCTAGCCCAGCACTGCACCATCTCTAGCTCCTCTGATGGAGTGAGCCGCTGAACCCTCGTGTCTGTCAGCCTCCCATCCCGGTGCGCCCCTTGCAGCAGTGGGGCTAGAGCCAATATCAGAATAGCTACAGGGGGCCATTATCAGGAACCTCCTCTTTGGACTTTCTCTCAGTTCACTGAGGGTGCATCTGGCCACAACATTAGCGTTTCATCTCCCATTCAAGGAAAATCGGGCTTTGCCAATGCTATGGTGATGAGATTCTAAAAGGGCTTCTTCATTTATACCCTCCTGGTGGAGAACTAGTCCCCTTGTGGGACCTAAACACGGTTTTGATGGATTGATGGGCCCTCCAGTTAAGTGTCCTGTCCACCACCCCTTTTGTGTCAGAAAACTGTTTCTAGAAGCCATTACATCTGCACATTGGGTGTAAGTTGCAGGCTCTGATGGCAGGAGAAACTGTGCTCCATACTTGGTCAGTTAGGAGACCTTTTATCTGGAGAGGACTGAATCATTTTGCATCACCTCACCTGTTTGTTTCATATGTGGCCCACAGGAAGCGGCAGGCGGTCTCTTCATTCCACCTCTAGACAGGTAACATCGTGTCTCTCCTCCCCCCTTCCCCCCACCACTGCAGGGCTGAGATTTTTGCACCTATTTCAGGGAGATTCCATGCAGGTATCCTCCTCGGACCACGCACGTCCGGGTGTGTGCAGGCTACACCTGTCCGCGCTGGTGAGCCATGGAGTTTTGACCAGCCCTGAATTAGCGCGAATGTGGAGCTTGCTTCATGCACTGGCTTTGAAGCGAAGTGTGGGGGCGCAGGAGGCCCGGGGCACTTGGCCCGACTGAGACAGAATCCCTTGAGTGGCTCTGAGAAGTGCCCTCTTGGAAAGGCTGCAGCACTTGCTCTCCCCATGCTGGCTCTGCTGCAGGGGCCGGAGCCCCACTCTGGAGCACACAGACCCTGCTGCCGATGACTGGGGCTCGTGGCTGGTGCCAAAGCAGGCACGTGAGTGGGATGGGAAGGACCCTGCAGCCTCTCCTGCCCCCCAAGGGGCTTTGCAGCTGAAGCCCTTGTGGATGCTGAGGCTGGCTCTTGCTGTGACCCTCTCCTGGGATGGAAGGTAAAAAAGTGCCAGGAAATCCACATGACTGGCTAACGCTGCAGCCTCTGACGCGTTAGGCTGGGCTGAGCTGGGAGGCTCACTCAGCAAGAGCTAGTGGCCAGGTGCACAGGAGGTCATGGATTCTGTGACTTTAGGAGACTTCTGACTTCTTCAGCTTCAGCTGCGCACACCACAGCAGCGGGCTACAGCTGTCAGCCCCCAGGGCAGAGGGGCTCGGGCTGTCACACCGGCCCCGGGTGGCAGAGCTTGGTGTTTCAGGCTCCGCCCTGGGTTTCAGCTTTTAGTCCCCCCGACCATCCCAATTTGTACATTTTTACCATAACTATTCCATGAATTTTGCTTAATTTTATCATGTCAAATTCTTTCCATACTGGTTTGTATCAGTGAACTCAATACACAGAGCACAAAGAATGCAGCAGAGGTGAAAGCTGCACTAAGGATATTTCTCGATGTTTCATTTATCTCAGTTTGGTGCCACTTGCACTGTTCATATAAATATCATCCATACAAGTATCTACAAATCTGGTGCAAAACACATGGTAAAAGAGTGTCTGTTAATCACCCAAACTTAACTGCTCAGATCCGTAAGTGTGAGAGAGAAGGAGGCCCCGCGATGGAGTCAGAACCAGTCCAATAAGCGGCCGTTACGCTCTCTGGCTGTTTCCACTACAAACGGTACAGTGGCACAACTGCCTAGTGTTGCCAGTTACTACAGCAAGGCAAGGTGGGTTTCTGCCACTGTAGTTAACTCCCCTCAAGAGGTAGCTGCAGGGTCAATGGGAGAATTCTTGCATCTACCGCGGCAGTTAGGGCAACCCAGATGTCTCACAGGGCGTGACATTTTTCCTAGCCCTAGGCAATGCAGCTCAGCTGAGCTAAGTTTTGGGTACAGACCAGCCTCTAATAGCCAGCTGGGAAACCCTAGCAAATGCTGAGTGGGTGAGAGGCAGCAGGTAATGGGTCAAATCCCTTGAGGTTTTCTACTCTAGCGGGAGTAAGGGGCTAATGCAAGGTTTAAAGAGAGCTTCAATTCCAGCCTTAATACAATGTGGAGGTGGACCTTGGATGGGCACACCTTGCTGGGAAAGTCCAAGGACAGCTTAGCCCAGCAAGTCGACTCAGACTGCCTGTCCCTCACCCCAGCCGAATCTTGGTGAGGTTCACAACCAGTTTGGCTCATTCATTCTTTCCCCTCTCCACTTTGCTGGCCTGCTGCAGCCCTCTCTAGTGTCTCTGTTTGTCACTCTGCCACGGAGGCCTGAGCTACACTTGACAGCCAGGCTGACACAGTACATCAGTCAGGGCTGTGAGGAGACACACCTAACTCCCTCTGTCTGGTGTTCCTACACCAACAGGAAACCCCTTCCACTGGCATAGGTTGTGCCCGTACAGCCATGCAATGGAGCTATGCCATGCAGTGCAGACGTACCGCCTCTTGGACCCGCTCTGCTCTGTAAAACGGGGATAACCCTGCTCACCACCTTCAGTAACACGCTCTAGGGTCTCCGGGTGACAAGCCCTAAGTGTTATGACGCTGTCGTCTGTTCTCAAGGGGCTGAAGTGATGCAGAGAAAGCAGAACCGCTGTACAAAGACAGGCTCCTTTGCTTAGCTCAAGTGAGAAACGTGCAAATACCCCCACAGCCAACCCCAGCTGGGACAGATCCTCCCAGCAAATGATTTACCCAAGTAATTACCACTCTGCTCCACAGTGCTACGATCACATTGTATCACGAGTTCTAAGCATGAAATACAGCTACCCTGAAAGGGCAACTTCTCTGCTCCTCTTCCTCTGATGCAGCATTTCCAAAGAGCCCCAGCCCCTTCAACCACCTGCAAACTTTCCTTAAAATCTCTGTATAAAGTGTCAATTTCTGGAGCAACTGCCATGGTCCTGTGGGGAGCCCAGCCTCTGAGAGCACTTATCCATTGATGATCTTCTGGCTGATGTACCCAGGCATTGTGTAGAGTAAAAGGACCAGGAAGATGGTCACCACAGCAATAATGACCAAAGCAATGATGTACTTCTTGTACCGCTTCCAGATAAAGAAGATGAAGGTTTTCATGGGATTTACAAACCAGTTGAATGATGTTTTTGGCCGGCTAGAACAGAGAAAGGAAAAGGCTGTTGAGCTCAGACAAGGCAAAGCAAAGTCCAGTTCAGTGTCCTGGAAATCTACAATGTACTGTTAGCTGCTGCTACTCACAGGCTGCGGATAATCAGGTGCCAGATGAGTGCAGATCAGCCTGTATCCTTGAGCCGCCCGCCTCTAGTTGATGCCTGCGCCCACAATGCCTTCCGTCAAAAGAGGACCCCATTCCCTGCACCCTTTTCACTGTTCGCACAAGGTGGGGGCTTCTTAGGAAAAAGCCATCGCAGATTCTTGCGCAGACACTAGCCCATGGGTAGTCAATAGGTGGGCTGTGGGCCAAATCTGGACCACCAGACGCTTTTGAACAGACCCCAAAATCTTTTTATTTACTTATTATCATCATCATCATCGTTATTTCTATATTTTCTTCTCTGGAGTCTGGACCTTGACTGTTCCTTGGCCAAGAAATTTGGACGTTGGCAAAAACAACAGGGTGCCCCGACCTAGCTCAGGGTTCTAAAAGGCCCCCACTCGGCAGATGACAACCAGGGCACTCCTTGGGGCAAGGGAGGGATTTTGCCTCTCCTCCTCTCTTTTCCTCTGCTGATGCATGGTGAGCACACACCCGCAGGCCACTGCAAACACCAGGCAGGGCCTGCAGAGCGGTGGAGGGTGACTGCACTGGGAGCTGAGCCACAAGGCCACGCTGTCCACCATTTCTGCACCAATTCAACTAGCTCACTAAAGCCAATGTTGTTACCGCAGGACACCCTCCTGGTGCAGGCCAACTCAAGCCCCAGCCTATTGCTTGTTTCAGTAAATATCTCAGAACAACTCCGCCCCAGGAACTCTGCCCACAGCCTGAGCCCGGGGTCCCCAGCAGCTCTGCGCCCTGGATTCGGGTCTTGGTTCCGTGAAGCCTGAGAGCTCCTCACACAGGCAGAGCCCTGCTGAGGGCAGGCCCGGCACCAGCCCCAGCCTTTCTGGAGACTCACTTGGGCTTCTCCAGCGGTTCTGGCTCTTTTCGGCCCAGGCCAACGGGGCTCTTCTCAGCCTCCTCCATGGTCAGCAGCTGGAACTCAGCTTCCACTTTACCCTGTAGGGACACACACTTGAGACCCGCTGGTGCCTTGAGGATGAGCCTGGCTGGCACGATCTCATCTAGCGACACAGGGCCAGGTTCTCGTGGGACGCAGGTACCAGACCTGCTCAGGCACTTGGAAAACCCCACTAGGTGCCTATCTGCATCCACAGGCACCTACGTACCTTTGATAATCTCCCCTCAGTGCCTTTCTGCCCTCTGAGTCCCTCTCCTCCTGCCCCGAGCCCTCCTCTGCACTCCGGACACTCCCTTCTCCCCGGGGCCACAGCAGTGAGCCAATGACAGCATTCAAACCGCGCCTGCCACCCTCACCTCAGCAGGCTGCCCTGCCCGGGCACCCGCCTCCTCTAGGTTTGTCTCCTAGAGCAGCTGCTACCCAGCACTAGGACTCTGAGCTGTGCCCAGAGGGACACGGGTTATTACTCAGGGCCGGTCCTGGGGCTTTCCAGACATATCCTCCCGAGTGCGTCCTGTACAGGGACTGCAACGTCCACTCAAGGCAGCTCACCAGTGCTCAGAGCAATTCCTGCCCCTCTCGAGATCAGTCACAAAAGGCTCCGGTCCCACTTGCCCCGCTGGAGAAAAGCACGCCTCCCTGCTCAGCGGAGCCTGCGCCAGAACGAAACCCACACTCCAGCAGCCCGCTGGGCGGGAACATGACATCCTCCCAGCACGCTGCACCCAAGCAATCGGGCCAGCCTGTACCCCACTGCGGGGCTGCATCCCACCGGGGACATCAGTGGGTGGCTGCTGCATAGAGCCGTGCGCAGGGCGCGATGCTGGCATGCTTCCCCGCCCCGCTTTGGTTTTCTTTGTGCAGGGAGAAGGGGAACCTGGGCCAGCGTCTCAGCAGCATGCCAGGCTGCCGCCCCCACCCTCTCTCCCAGCCTCTGGCGGAGCGCTTGGCTGCACTTCTCTCCACACCTGCTGCTTTCCACACACCATGTCCACGGCCCCGCAGTCTCAGGACTCCTGGCCACCCTGCCCCCCGCACTGGCCAAGTCCGCTCCGGCTGCTGCGGCACAAGAAGGTGCCTGAGGGCCTTTCCCACGCAGCCTGGTGAGCCCACGCCTGCACAGGGCTCTGCTGGCCTGCACCCCCGCTCCCTACTCCCTGCTGGGTGGGCTGCTCTGCTCAGAGGCCCCTCATTTTCTCCCGGGGACTTGTCTACTCCTGGTGATTTTTTCGATGACCCTTGTATCTTTTGGCACCTCTCCTCCGTGGCCAGGAAGCCTTTCGGGGCACCTGCCCCTCTGACAGGGATCCAATAGGCCAAACCTAACGGCCAACGCTGGGAAACAAACTAGTCATTGCCACGCTCAGGAGACGTCTCAGCTCCGAGCCACACCGCCCGTTACCAAACCCTACTGCCTTGGTGGGGAGCATCGTCCGTCACAGCACAGGAGTCAGCTCGGTGCCTTCAGGGGAAATGCCTGCCAGCCCTCAGACCAAATTTCAGTGCTAGGAGGGTTCGCTAATGCCTGTGATAAGGACGTGGGCTCCCAGGGAGAGCCTGGGGCAGCCAACTCCCCTCCCTCCCTTGTGCTTGTTGATAGGATTTGCAGACCAGGTAGGGAGGGGTGAAATGTCTGTGAGGCCAAGGCAGCTGGAGCTCACTGGGGAGCCAGGCCTGATGTCTCTCTATCCAGGCAGGAAGCTGGAGCCAACCTGGGGAGGAGGCTGCCCTGACCTGGAAAAGGGCACTCAAACAAAGAGGTGACTGATTCTCCCCAGCACCCCCAACGTGACGCCTTCACACCGGCCCTCTCCTCTCCTCCACACAGCCAGGGAAGTCTCTGGCAGACACTGCTGACCCCGCAGGCTGCTCAGCTCAGCCAACAGCCGCTGTGCAGCGCACCAAGCTCCAGCTGGTTTTAGAGCGCACAGAGCAGGTGATGAAGATGCAAGGCTGGCAACTGGCCATGTGCTACCCCAGCTGGCCTGTGCGAGGTGCTGTCTCGCCCACTGGTCCTGGGACACAGCCCCAAGCCCACTACAAAGCTTTTGCAGTTAGCAATGGCCTGTCAGTCCCTAGCAGCAGGCCTCACCCCCGCAGAGCTCAGACAGGCAGGGCATGAGCAGAACCCCTCCTTACCGTCAGGATGTACGTGTTCCCACTGGGGTCTGTAAACTCAACGTCTTCCGGCTTAACCGACTTCTTCTTCTTCTTCTTTTTCTTCTTCTTCTTCTCTTTGGCCTCTCTCTCCTCTCGCTCCTCATCTTCCTGATCTTTCAGTTTGATGAAGGGCCACCAGCCTCTCATCCGCTTGTTCCGGAAGATGGAGAAGCGGGGGGTGGCTTTTTCCTTGGCCATCTTAATGGTGCACTGATCGGAGCCTCTGGCTGCCCGCACCATATCATTCAGCTTCAGTTCAATGGACCCTTCAAACACATGCAGGAAGTGAGAACCTCAGGGTTGATCATTTATGTAAATGCAAGTGAAACATTAGGGCCAGCATCAACATGCTGCTTGGTCTACACCCATCTCAATCCCCAGAGAATCAGCCACGTCCCACCACAATCAGTGATTTCTGTCTGTAGCTCTCAAAGCAAAGGTCCATCAATAGCGTTATCGTCACTTTGGGGATGGAGAAACTGAGAGTAAGAGAGAGAGAAAGAAACTTGCCTCACATGCGGAGCTGGTGGCAGAGCCTGACACCCACTCTTCTGGTCTAGCCATTTGACCGCACTGTCTCCTATAGAGTCACTCCTGAATAGTGCCACATTATGCAACTCATAGTACCTTTGGGTCTAAATCTGCTCTTTTCCCATGCCCCAGCTTGTTCCTCATGTTTCTACAAAATTATAAAATCTTGAGATGGTTGCGAGAACACTTTGTTCAGGCTACAACCACAACGCCGTCCCCACAGCCAGCTCCCTCGGCCTGTTCTGTTCTGTTTCTCTCACTTTGTGTCTTTGTCACAAATGTAAGCAGCTCATGTCCCAGAGGCACCACAATGTTCTGAAAAGTGAGCCTAACCTTTTCTTTTGCCATCAGCAGTTGGCACTTCTGAGTAGGTTTGCTTTATATACCTTATGAATTGATTTGCAATGGGTTAATGAATAAAAGGAGCTTTTGTAATGCTTCAAGTTGTTCCATAGTGCTGGTTGAAACACAGGATTTACAGCTAACCGGAAATCTCACTTTTAGAAATTTGGTTTTGTTCCAAATCCCAATGAATTCAAATTTTTAGAAATTTTCTGAAAACCAGAAATGCCGAATAATAATTGTTTCAGAAACGTTGCTGCATTCTGTTTCCAAACAAACCCTGCTCCCAGGACTCTGCCAGCAGCTGAGTACAAGTGACTTTCTTAAAGAGATAAGGTGAGGGAGGCCAAATCTTTCATTGGACCAACTTCTGCTGGTGAAAGAGACAAGCCTGTCCCTCTAATATCCTGGGACAAACATTGCTACAGCAACTGGCATTCTTGTCAGTTTCTCCACTGCTGCAGCAGAACCTCGGCTACCACAAGAATGTCGATTTCACCAGCAGCACCGGGGCTCCCACGGTCTGCAACTCTGCAGCGGGGAGCCTGGAAGCTGGAGATCTCAGGCCCTCCTGGCCCCCTGCTTGGAAGCAAAAGCTGAGCTAGGGCTCTCATGGCTTTCAGGCTCCTGGCTGTATGGCTGTGTGCCCTGGAACCATAAACGATGGAAGACAGGGGTTCCCTGAGCAGGGGGCAGGCTATATGTTGGGGATGCCTCAGGGCTGTGACCTGGAACTGGCTCCTTCACAACCTGGCAAGGCGGCAGGGCTCTCAGGGAACACACGGAGAAATCGTTGAATCCCAGACGTGTCGGTGAAACACTTTGGGTTCAATGAAGTGGCATTCTCCAACAAACTCTGTTTCAGCAAAAAATTCCCAACATCTCTATTATGCTGGCAATACAGTGCATCTGTATGGCTGTGTGCCCCTCAGCCGGCCTAGGTTTTCGTTGTGAGGTTAAAAGTTTGGTAACGTAAACATAATGGCCAGGAGAGAAGCCTTGTCGGCAGTCTGCCACCGTGGCATGTCAGTGCAATCAGCATCGGCTGCCACTCCCCTAGTCTGCATGCCTCCTCTTCAACCCACTGACCCCACAGGAGGGCTCCGCAACATGACGGCGGTTGTAGAAGAGCAGAGAGAAGGCGAAGGTAACTTCACAGTGCACCTGTGGGGAAGCTGCTCCCTCGCGCTCTGCTCTGCGGTGGGGAGAACAGCACTGAACAGTACAGGGCTGGGGAGGAGAGGAGCAACGGGTGTGAATGAGACTTTAATCCCAATGCAGGAGCCTGGCTAGGACCCTGGTGCTGTAGGGCAGTAGCAGTTCTACCAGTAGGCCAGGAAGCAGCCTGCAAACACAACAGAGGGCAAGTGAGCTGCCCCAGATGCTCTGTGCTGGGAGACGTGTTCTGCAAAGCGCAGGGTGGGCAAAGCAGGCGAGGCAGAGAAACGCCCCCTTCTCTCAGCAGGCGGATACTGTACCTAGAAAGTCATTTGCTGAAATCCTGTCGTAATCCCAGACCTGAAGGACCAGGACAGCTGGCTCCCTGAATTCGGATTCCTCCAGGGAGAAGATGGAGTCCTTCTTCTTGTAGGAGATCTCCTTCTCGGTCGGGAGGTAGTCGAAGTGGAACACAAACCTCCAGTTGAAGTTGCCTTCCCCAGTCAGGGAATTAAAGTGAACATCTGTTTCTTGTTTGTCATGGTCCAACCCTTTGATCCAGCTACAGAAGAAGCTCAATTAACATCAATCAACATGTGAGAGCAGCCCTGTGTCAGCATCACTAACCACATGGGAGGGGGCAGTGCTCAGCCACCGCTGGACAGCCCCACAGCAACGAATTCTTATGCCGAATAATAATGGGCTTGGCCAACAAGGCTCAGGATTGTCACTCTACTGCCTCAAAAGGCAGACAGGAGCACGCCGGGGTGCACAGTCTATGCTGGGCCACAACCATTCTGAGGGCAGGGCTCTAAAGTGGCATCTCTCCAGCCTCTCTTCCTTTGCGGGTGCAAACCCCACCATTTAGATGGTCCGGTGTCTGACTATGGGTGCAAATTAGGCACTTGATTTTCTCAGTAATGGGAACTGAGCCCACAAGTAATTGCTGATGCAAAAACTGCAGGAAGGAATCACACTCTTTGGTAACCTGGGACAAGATGTTTAGAATCTGCACATGTTAAGGGAGACAGTGCCTAGATTTTACCATGGGAGCGACAGCTCACACAGCTGAGTGGCCACAAAGATGAGGACTGATGTGTTCTGAAGAACCATTCATGGATACACTTGATGGACAGTGAGCTAGATTGCCCCGGAGCTGGAGGCCCAGTGGCTGGTGACATAGGAGGGGAGGCTGGAGATGTCTATAGGATCCAAGCAATAAGGAGTGCAGCTCGATGACCAGGCAGGGTCAGACTGGACAGGCAGCTAGTCAGTCTCTGCCCCTGAGGCTGTCTCTGCTTATTTGATTCCCCAACAACCCCGGCACCTTTTCACGTAGATGTCGCTGGAGGTTTCTCCTGTTATTGGGTTAACGTCATCAAGCACCACATCGTCTGTATTCCAGATGATGACGCGCAGCTCGTAACTGCCAGAGGAGGAAGCCAAGGGCCAGGTGAGAGAAGCACATTCCAGGTCAGTGTTCGTGAGGACCAGGAGAAGCTACCCGCCCCCATGGAACAAGGGCCTGCACCAACCCACACCCAGCCTGGCCACCCGTGGGCCACACAGCACTAATGCAGCTCCGCCAGGGCCGGGCAGGGCCAGGACACCTCACAGAAGCTCCGTCTCTGACCAGGCTTCACGGTACAAAGCGGGGCTGAACCGAACCCCAGCTCCCATGCACTGGAAACTGCCCAGCATGGGCCAGGCAGGAAACAGCAGCAGGACCAGGACAATGGCCAGCCGGGGTTCTCAAGGCACCTGTGCTGAGCTGTTTGATGTCTGTGGCACTGCTTCAGCTCTGACATGCCCTCGGGGGTTGGCTCTCTGCCTGGAGCAGGCATGCAGGGGACCTCTCCACCCAGCCACCTTGGTGCGAGGGAGCCGGGCAGTGCTCCCCGCCCCTCAGGCCGCACGACATGCTGGGACAGAGCGTCACTAGGAGAGCAGGATGAGGTGGAGACTTGGCTGCATTTCCTGCTGCTGGGACACGCTGTCCTGCAGCCCCTGAACCCGCACAGAGGGGAACCCCTGGAGTTGTCCTGGGGTCCAGAGCAGAAGCAAAGGCTGTAGGGTAGCTGTGAGCCTCCAGTCAATTGGCCCTTCTCATCCAGTCACAGACTGTGCTGGAGTCGTGCAAGGCTGGGCCGCAGGCTGCAGTTTTAAACCTGGGTTTGTAATGTCTCCATCCCCATCACCAAGAGACCTCTACCTGACGGGCAGTCGCGGCTTGATATTGACTGGGGGAGGGGCTGGGACATCGTTTGGAAACATGTCGATCCACATGTGGAGGGAGCCCTGAGGAAAGGAAAGAGCTGCGTTGACCAAAGCTGAATTCACAGCAGATTTACCCTCAACTCGCCAGAGCAGGCATGGATCCTGCTGCAAACGCTCTTCCCAAAAGCCACTGACCCTGCAAGCCCTCCCACGTCAGCATACGGAGAGCAAGTGCCATTGGCTGGGAAAGGCCTGACCACATTTCACAGGTTCGCTTGTATTTCAAAATGCATCCTGACAGGTGTATTGCAAGGAACAGCCTCTGTGCGGGACGCTGCTACCATGATGTTCAGCAGCTTCCTTACAAAGTAACTTGCGTTCAGCCAGTCGGTATGTAAACCTGAAGCAGAACACTTCTTTTCCCTCTGACAACAGCATCACTTCACCAGGACATTTTATACTTGTCAGGGGCAACATGAATTTGTTCTCTACCAAAACATCTCACCCCCAGGCTCGGCTTCCTGTGCTGGGCCCAGACGTCCTGCTGGGCCCTTTGGTTTGGCCCTTTCTTGATTGAGAAGAAGTGGGTGGTGGTGTTTCCCACACAGAGCCGGACTGGCACTCAGCTGCCTGTGTCTATGTTCGTGTTATGCTGCTCCTGCATCTTGCAGGCTTAGACAAGCCGTGAGTGAGGCCTGGTCCACACTAAAGAGTTAAGTCAATGCAAGGCTACGTCAGCGTCTACCTGGAAATGCCGTCACTGCCCTGCTACGCCGCCAGTATAACTCCGCCCCCACGGGAGGCACAGAGTCACTGTTGACGCGGTTAGCTTGACGTAGCATCAGTGCAGACACTGCATGGCTTACATCAACTGCTATCGGCTTTCAGGAGCTGTCCCACAATGCCCCACTGACTGCGCAGAGGTACAAGTGCTCCTGGAGAAGACGTGCATCACTGAGTCAAGGAGCCATGTGTAGACACGCGCAGGTGATGTGATCACTGCAGCGGCTATGTGCCAACACAAGTGAGGTCCGCTTAATTCTGTACTGTGGGCATGGCCTCAGTTCACGTGCTCACTTTTAAAGTGCAGTCGTTGGCATCTGAACTAGCACTGCCTGAAACGAGCCAGGCCGGTCACACTAGAGCTGTTGTTTAGCAGATGGCGCCCGCCACCCAGTGCCACCCACTGTCACTCATATCACCTGCCGAAGCACTTGGAGACGGGCTATTTGTGAATGACAGCTGAGACTTCAGAGAGCAGCCACGAGGCTGCCTGCCCCAGCTAGTCCCAGAGGAGCATCCTGCACTCAGTAACGCCGGGTGCAGGAGAGCAGAAATCGCTCCCACAGAAGTGGGCGCAGGGAGAGGTGAAGCACAAAGGGTAGCACCAGGCCTTAACGATGCACATGCGGCTCCAATACCATGTGCTGTCTGGGGGCACAAGCCCAGCCCAGCAGCGGGTGAGCAGGGCTACAGACGCCTCCAGGAACACAGCAAGAACCAGGCCTGGGAAAGGACACAAATGAGATACCTGCCAACTATGCAACACAGCAGCCGCACAGCCAAAGCGACAGCGTCACATCCCACAGCAGGGAGCTGGGAGTCTCTCTGCAGGATGTGGATGAGACCACACCAAAATACTGCAGCCACGCTGCCAGATCTTACCATGGATCCCACCAGGCCGGCTGGGGCTGGCTCTGCTCAGAACTTGGGTGAGAGCCCTCCAGCAAGCACTGTGCACTACAGGGAGTGATGCTGGGGACTCAGCGTGCAGATGCCAAATGGCTAGCTGGATATCGCAGGAGGCAGGGTGGCTTAGTGGCCAGAACACAGGTCTGGGCCTCAGAAAACCAGAGTTCTTTTCCTCCCTGTGCCCCTTTGTCTGGTGGGTGACCTTGAGCACATCACTTCACCTCCCGGACCTTAGTTTCCCATCTGTAAAATGGGGTTAATGATACTGATGTCCTCAGTACCATGCTCTGAGATTTTATATAAATTCTAAGACCAGAAATGACCATTATGATCATCTCATCTGACCTCCTGTATAGCACAGGCCAAAGAACTTCCCCACAATAATTCCTACAGCAGAGATTTTAGAAAAACACCCAGTCTTGATTTTAAAATGGTCAGTGATGGAGAATCCACCTCGACCCTTAGTAAATTGTTCCAATAGTTACATCAACACCTCATTTCCAGTCTGAATTTGTCTAGCTCCCATTGGATTGTGTTAGACCAGGGCATCTCAAATGTTTTTTGCTGGGACCCCCTTGGAAATTATTTCAGGCTGTGATGACCCCCCCAAAAAAGTGACGATGCCCCTATGCCATGCCACTCACCCCCTCATGCCACCCTTACTTCTGCACTGCTGCTGGGGGTGGCAATGCCTTCAGAGCACCCAGTCAGCAGCTGCTGTTCACTGGCCATCCAGCTGTGAAGAGCTGTGGCTGTTAGCCACGTGCAGGGCTGACAGACGCAGCCCCGCATGTGTGGAGGCTGACAGCTCGTGACCTCCACATAACCTCATGATCCTTTGAGGGGTCCCGACCCCCAGTTTGAGAACCCATGTTAGATCTTTCTCTGCTAGACTGAAGAGCCCATTATTAAATATTTGCTCCCCATGTAAATATTTATAAACTAATCAAGTCACCCCTTCACCTTTTCTTTGCTAAGCTAAATAGATTGAGCTTTCTGCGCCTCTCATTATAAGGCAGGTTTCTAATCCTTTCATCATTCTTTTGGATTTCTCTGAACTTTCTCCAATTTATCAACATCCTTCTGGAATTGTAGGCACCAGAACTGGACCCAGATTCCAACAGTGCTTGCACCACTGCCAAATACAGATACAAACAGCCTCCTCACTGCTACTCAGGATTCCTGTTTATGTATCCCAGGACCACATTAGTTCTTTTGGTCAGACTGCCACACTGGGAGCTCATGTTCAGCTGATTATCCACCATGACCCCCAAATCTTTTTCAGAGTCACTGCTTCCCAGGATAGAGTCCCCCGTCCTGTAAGTACGGCCTACATTCTTTGTTCACAGATGTACACATGTACATTTAATCCTGTTAAAACTTATACAGAATAAATCTTAGGAAAAGCTTCCTATCTGTAAGAGCAGTAGGACAGTGGAACAGACTGCCCAGGGAGGTGGTGGAAGCTGCTTCACTGGAGGTTTTCACAAGGAGACTGGATAGCCATCTGTCTTGGATGGTTAGACATAACTAACCCTGCATCTTGCCAGGGGGCTAGTCTAGACATCCCTTGTGGTCTCTTCTAATCTGTGGTTCTGATTCTGTGATATTGTTTGCTTGTGCGCAGTTTGCCAAGCAGTCTACTAGTCTGTAGCAGGCTCTGTATCAGTGACCTGCCCTCTTCCCTGTTTACCACTCCCCTGCATTTTTGTGCCATCTGCCAGCTTTATTAGTGATGATTTTATGTTTTCTTCCAGGTCATTAAGAAAAATGTTAACTAACATAGGCCCAAGAACAGATCTCTGAGACCCTGCTAGAAACACATCCACTTGATGATGTTACAATTAGAGGCCTATCAGTTAGCCAGCTTTTAACCCATTTAATGTGTGCCATGTTCATTTTATATCATTCTCATTTTTTTAATCAAAATGCCATGCAGTACCAAGTCAAACGCCTTGCAGAAGTCTATGTATGTTATGCCAAGACCAATCAAACCTTTACCAATCAAACTTGTAATCTCATCCAAAAAAGATATCAAGTTAGTTTGACAGGATCTATTTTCCATAAATCCATGTTCATTGGAACTGGTGCCAGACTGAATCAATAAGGAACTAAAGGATGTTTATATAATTAACACCAAGCAACATGTTGGTGGTTTTTGTTTTAAATAGGACTTGTCAAATTAACTTGATATTGCTTTTTGATTAAATTTTAAGTTTGGTTAATAAAACAGTCTGCATTAATGTAACATATTTGGGCCTTGATTAGATATCTGATTCGGAACTCTGCATTTAACTTTATACAAAATTAATATAACACAAATTACATGAATTCAAAACTGGCTAACTGGGGAATCATCCAACGGGGGCAGTTCTAGTGGAGACCTGCAGGGACTGAATTTTGAGAAACCCGATTCAATGTCTTTATCACTTATCTAAGGGAAAATATACAATTATTATTTATAAAGTTTGAAGATGACACACATGCTGGTGGAGTGGTAGACAATGATCACAGATACAGATGGTCACTGATACAGAGCAATCTGGGGTGTTTGGTAAGATGGCCTCAAACAAACAAGCAGCATTTTAATGCAACCAATATATGGTCATTCATCTAGGAACAAAGAATGCAGGCCACACTAACCAGATAAGGGACACATCCTGGAAAGCAGGGACTGAGAAAGACTGAAGAGATCTTTACTGATAACCAACTGAACAGGAGCTTGCTGTGCAATAATGTGGCAAGAGGACGAATTTAATCTTTGGATGTATAAATAGGAGACGATCAAGTAGAGACAAAGCGGGGTGTATTACGTCTTTAAATGGCACTGATGAGACCATTCCTGGAATATGGTGCACAGTTCCAGTGTCCACACTTCAAAAAGGATGTTGAAAACTTGGAGGGGGTTCAGATAAAAGCTAAAAGAATTATTTGAAGTCTGGAAACTGCCATATAATGAAAGGCTAATGGAGGTCAAGGCATTCAGCTTAGCAAAGAGAATGTTAAAGGGTGGTCTACAAACACCCATATGAGGAGAAGACCACTGACAAATGAGGGCTCTTTAGTCTAGCAGATATTCAGAACAAGCTCCAATGGCTAGAAGTTGACACTAGATGAATTCAGACAGGAAATTAGGTGCAAGTTTTTAGCAGTAAGGGTAATTAACCATGGGACAATTTACCAGGGATGTGGTGGGGTCTCTCTCACTTGAAGCCTTTAACTCAAGACTAGACGTCTCTCTCTCTGGATGATCTGCTCTAGTTCAGTCATAGAAACATAGAAACATAGACTCATAGGTCAGAAGGGACCAATATGATCATCTAGTCTGACCTCCTGCACAAGGCAGGCCACAAAACCCTACCCATACACATTTATAACAACCCCGAACCCATGACTGAGTTATTGAAATCCTCAAGAGTGAGATTTGAAGACCTCAAGCTGCAGGGAATACACCAGCAAGCGACGCATGCCCCATGCTGCAGAGGAAGGCGAAAAACCTCCGGGGCCCCTGCCAA
>ML675625.1:988431-1032741 GCA_007922155.1 Mesoclemmys tuberculata
CTTAAATAATTCCTCTCCCTCCCTAACGTTAATCCCCCTGATATATTGGGCTGGGGTACAGCCTGCAGGATTCACTTGGGGAGCTGCTCTGGCCTGGACTATGCTGGAGGTCTGGTTAAATGAGCACAATGGGCCTTCTTGCCTTAAAACCTGTGCTTGCCTCTCTATGTTACATTCTGTCTATCTTCCGTTTCTTACTTGAAGCCATTGAGCAGTGCTGCTGCTCACTTTAAACTGCTGCCAGCTTCTGCCCCGGAAGTGGCTGCACTTTACTGATAAGTTATTAACTGGTCCTGGGTCTGTGGTTTTTTATTATGCTTTGCATTACAACAGTGCTGGCTCCCGTTCAACTCAGGGCCCCACTGTACTTGCAATCTAAAGACACAAAACAGGCAAAGACTAGGAGGGGAAAACGAGGCACAGAGCAGGGATGTGATTTTCCCAAGGTCGCACAGCAGCCAGTGGCAGAGCCAGGAATAAAATGCAGGTCTTCTGACTCCCAGTCCTGTGCCCTATTCACTAGACCACACTGCTCTCCAAGCACAGAGTGTGGCAGTCCATCAGGATGAAAAGCCCTGCACCCTGAGGAGACGGCAGCGACTTAGTGTGCTCTGAGATGGTCACCTCACTACCAGAAAACTGAGCAAAAAAACTGAAAATTCTGATGCGAGATATGGTGGGGCTTGGCCGTGGTGCTACTGGGGGCATAACTAGGAGTCACCGGACAAATCTGAGAAAAGGAAAACTTAGGCAAGATGGGAAAAGACAGGGAGGAGAAACTGAATGTCAGGAAACTTTTGTTGCTGATGAGCTCTGTTTCAGTGGGGAACTGTTTACCAAGGACACAGGAAGAAGCTCCGTTACTTGGACAGTCCCTGCTAGACTGGACAAAGTCCTAGGGAGGAGATGGTGAGAAACAGTCGTATTCTGGCTCTGGGCATGACCGGCTGGCTTTAAGAGCTTTTCCCTCTACAATTTCTAGGCTCAGAACACAGTGGTATTCTGGTGTGAACAAACATGCTAGTCTCACCTGCACGAGCCCAGGGCTCTCTGGGTTATAAAGAGACCGAACCTCCACGTGCTCTGGTACCAGTTTGCACCCATACTCTGGCATCTGATCCCAGTGCTGCAGGACATACAAAGCCTTCTGCTCATCATATGCTGACCATGTCTCATCCTCCATTTCTTGCTTGTCTTTCAAAAAGGCCTCTAGAACACAAGACAGCCAGTCAGAAGGATCTAAAAGCATGCGGCCTCCAGATGAACAATGATTACTAGGAGCTGCATGGGAGAAGATGGGAGCATCCTAGCACACTGAACAACAGAATGGGAAGAAGAAGCAGAAGAGAAGAGCCGTGCAGAGGAGAAGTGGTTAGAAGGCCCACAGAGCTGACTTTCAACAAGGCAGAGTGTGGTGGAGAAATCCTTTGGGTAAAGAGCCAACTAATGAGAAAGAAGGGAAAATGACAGCGAGTGCCTGCTACACCCCCAGAACAGAAGTGGAGAAACCAAACTCCCAAAGCAGGATCCATGCCCTCCTGGGGCATTTAACTGCCCAGATTTCTGCTGACCAGCAGGACGTGTTCATGGGAGGCTGCATTTCACATGCATGTGCAGTGGTGGGAGAAGTGCGGTGCGGTGTTTTCCATAGTCTGATAATACACATCTCTGCATCTTCAACTCATCCATTTCTAGCCTCATTCCATATGTATGTGAGACAAGGGCATGGAAGAAGCCTAGGTGACTCAGGCATCATCTGTCTAAGTCTGAATGAGATGAAGGATAGTTGAAAATAAAAGCACAAAGAAAACCCAGTAAGAGAACTGTCCGTGTGTCAGTGGTAGATAGATAGCCACAAACAGCTACATAGAGGGACTCTCTGTTGTAGCTTCAATGAAAAATAAAGGAATAAAAGAGACAATCCAACCAAACCTAGCACACACTGCCTGTGCGAAGGGCAGCCGATCCATAGAAATGTCTGTCTGGACTGGACAGTCTGGGCCCATCCCACTTGGTCTAACTAACTGCATTCTCTGAGTCAGGCTCACGTTAGGAACCCCACTCACATTGGTGAACAGTTACTCATGCTTAGTGGGCGAACTCACAGGAGTGACTGCTCACCAAAGTGAGTGTGGTGTTCGAAACTCCTTGGGGCAAGGACCACATTGTCTTGCGTGGTCTGTACAGCTCGTAAGGTGCTGCTGGAGCTTCACAAGACATGCTAAGAGTGATTAGTGAGGGAGGTGGGACAGCGCGCACCCTGCTACAATGACCATGCACAGCTGAAAGGCTGACTGACAGAAGGAGCAACAAATAAGCTGGTCACCCTTGGAAACACACTGAATTAAATCTCAGCCTGGATGCACACGGTACCTTCAGGGAAAACCTCAGGAGGGATCTTGAAGATCTTGTTGTTCACTTTGACCTCCTCCCGCCTGTACTCTGCGGAGGGGAGATTGCTCTTCTTGCACAAACTCTCCAAGATCTGTGTGGGTTTGAAAGCATCTCGCCACTTGTTATAGCCGTCCCTGGGGGGAAGGGAGAGGAGTTTCAGACCCACCGAACTTTACCTGGTGTGGACATGATGGATCATACTTATAATGGGATGTGAAAGCTATTTCCTCTGGCTAACTCTCCATCAGAGCAGGTGGGGCTGCCCGAGTACTGCTAACCGCACCCCTGGGAATCCTCATGTAATTGAATGTTTTGTTGGGGAATTACTCTAGTTTCAAAAATGGTTAAGGGGTTATCATGATGCCAACAGATCGTTATTATATTCATAAGTAACCAGTATGAATGTATTTGTATTTCATGTTATAATAATTCTTTGCTACCATGTGCAAAATGTAACAATTCTCCACAGCTCTGAGGAGATGTGACTTAGCCAACGTCACAACATCTGTGATTACAAGTTTGAGCCCTCTCCGACAGACTCACTGGTACACATGCAGTTCTCTGCACACACACCAATACAGTTATTTTGCTGGGGCACATCCAGTTCTCTGCATTGTTCGTTTGCATTTGCTCTGTCATCACCATCACTTAATTAGTCTGTTCGTGTTAAAAGTTGTAATTACTGTTTTTTAAAATGTAGAGCCGTTTTGTTCAAAGGCAGCCTGTGTCAGTGCTTTAGAAGGACTAAATGCAGGATGGGCTCATCAAGTTCTCATTAAAATCAATGGTGAAACTCCCATTGGAAGTGGGGTCCGGCCTTAGAACTAGTCAAACCAAGCCATGTGTGAGCTATGACCTGCCAAAAAGAGTGAGAAGCCTTTTCCATAAGTTGGAAATGTTCCATCCCCCAACCTACCAGTCAGAAACGGCTTGGGCAATCTGCTTTCCAAAAATTCATCTCTGCACTGAGACTAGGCACAAGACATCTCAGGCCATACTTTCAAGGGACTGAAAATAGGGCTTAACCTGGAAGGGCATTTCAGCCTTAACTTTGGTGTTATTGGTGTTGCCCTGTAGCAAGGCGCTGTGGCAATTCCTCACAGTCTGGGCCTGAGGAAGGGTCGCTCTGCTCCTGCTGGACAGAACCCAGCCCTGCAGGTCCAGCCACCTGGAAGCAGAGGGGTGGAGCCAGGGCCAGGGCAGGAAGTATAAAAGCAGGCCCAGCAGCTCAGTCAGGGGGAAGCTGCCACTAGAGGCAGACATGTCTCCCCAGAGGCTGTGGCCTAGGCCTGACCCAGGCCCTGCGACTGTTTGGCACAGCCGCTGCGCTGACCAGAGCCTCCTGACTTGCCAGGCCCGAGTGACTGGAGGGGGCTGCCTGACCCTGGGGATTGGTAGGGTGGCCGGGCCCAAGTGAGGAGGTGGGGCTGCCAGACCCTACTTGCTGGGCGCAGCTACCCACACCTACTGGGTGGGAGAAACCTCCCGAGGCTGGCCGTGACCTGGAGGAGCTGCCCAGTGTGGAGAACCCACCAGCATGGACGGACCCTGGTGGACTGGGGGGACCCTTGGGGTCCTGTGACCTGGAGGAGCTGCCTTTGGCAGACAACCCTCAGGAGTTCCCGGACCTGCCGCTGGTTGATGGTGAGGGACTCACCGGCCGCTCGCTCACCATTGCTCCCAGGGATTGGGTGGGAGGAAGTGGCCCAGGGACAGCTGTAGCAAGTGGCTGAGTCGGGGCAGAACCCCAGTCAGTGTGTTGCGGCTGGAGCCCTGCTGACTCAGTGGCAAACGGCTTTGTCACTGACAGGGCCCTGGGCTGGGACGCAGTGGAGATGGGTGGGCCTGCGTCCCTCTCCCCCCTTCCCTCACCACCCAGGGAGTGCCTGCCATTCTCTGCACTGCTGGCAAGAGGGCCCCGAGCTTTGTCAGCCCCCCCCGACGGGAAGGCTGGGGGCTTTGGACTATTTTACCTGCCCCATCTCTTGAGGGCCAGGGGCTATTGACTCAGTCACCAGCCCTGCTTGGCTTAAGGGCTGGGGGCTGTAAACCACTACTTGCCCCCCCCATGGAGAGGTCGGGGCTACAGACTACATTGCTTGCCCCGCCTGTTGGAAGGCTGAGGGCTATAACCTGCTTTGCCTGCCCCGCCCTTTTGGAGGGCCAGGAGCACCTGACTGCCTACCAGCCCCGCTTGCGAGCGGGGGGGCTAAAGACTCCATTGCCTGCCCTGCCCCATCTGAGGGCTGGGACAATAGACTACTGACCCACCCACCTATTGGAAGGCTGGGGGGCCACAGACCCTTTACCAGCCCTGCCCTACGTGAGGGCCAGGGGGCTACAGACTGCCAGGGTAGCCCGCCCCGCCTAGGGGCTGGGGCTACAGACTCATCGACAGGGAGCTTATTCCCCTCAACAGAGGCTCTGTGGCCTTCCTCGGAGCCTGGGCCCAAGGAAGGGTCACGACGCCACTGGCTGGACCGTGCCACCAGCCTACGTGCCCCTTCTTGGCCCAAGTGGTCAGCCAAGATTCTGGGCCTTGCAAGTTATTTCCACTAGGATGAGAAACTGATGATATGAGTCAAGTGTCTCTTTGGTTCAATCCTGTTTATCCAAAAGCAATGCACACAAAGTCCTGGTTCTCAGACGCAGTAGGAATAAACAGGCTGCAGGTTCCTTGTCCAGAAATGAAACTGTTACTTCCTGTAACTGTGGCTTTTGGAAAGGTGATGCACACGTGTGTTCCACCTAGGTGTGTGTGTGCCGACCAGCACCCATAGAGGGTGGCACTTGCACATGGTGGCCATAGCTCCCCCAGCTACATGAGATGGTGCAGCCTCAACCAAAAGACTAGACTCCAGTGCAGAGGGGACAGAGATTGGGGTGTGGAGTGCACATCTGCATCACATCTCGCAAAACCACATTTACAGAAAGTGACCCTTTGCTCTTCTTCGAGTAGAAGCAGCCGTGTACTCTGGTAAGTGACCCTCCCAGGAGGCAGGGCTCAGAGGCTACCTAACCAGGAATGCGGGGCCACATTTCTGGAGTTTGCATCCACTCTGGAAGAGGTGATAATGGTGCAATGGTTCGTCAATGTATGTATAGACAGCCACGCAGCAGCCCTGCACATGTGCATCACTGAGACGTCACTCAGGAACGTGATTGGCATTGCTTGTGCTCTCGCAGAGCGAGCTGCACCTGCTACCTGTGTGAAGAGACCACCTGACCCTTCACATGATCTGCATCTGACACAAACAGGCAAGGTGAAGCAAGAAATGGTTTAGTCCTCTCCAGAGAGAAGGCTAGACATTGCCTGACCTCTAACGTGTGAAGACACTGCTCCTCCGGAGAGAATGGGGCTTAGAAAGAACACAGGTAAATATACTGCCAGGTTCAAATGAAACTGAGAAACTACTTTAGACAGAAATGTTGGGTGCAGCCATAAAGTCACTGTATCCTTGGAGACCTGTGAGTAAGAAGGCTCTGCCGTCAGGGCCTGCAACTCACAGGCTCTCTTTGTGTGTGTTATTGCTACCAGGAACGCAGGCATCTGACACCAAAGCAGGGAGGGATAAGATGCTAGGGCCTCGAATGGAGGCCACATCAAAGCTGCTAGGACCATGTCAACATCCCACAGAGGAACCAACTCTTGGACCAGAGAAGAAACCCATTTAAGTATCCTGCTACCATGGCACTGGAGAAGACTGATCTTCCCTGAATGGGGGATGAAACACTGACATCACTGCCAGATGCAATGTCAATGAGCTAAGCACGAGACCTGACAGCTGAAGGTACAGCAAGTACTCCAAGATGTCCTGGACAGAAGCCAGAATCGGTCAAACTCCATGGGCCAATAGCTTTCTACTGTGGAGGCAGCACTGTTGAATTGCGGCCGAACATCACTTTTCCTCTTCATTCAGCCATGAAGCAGCCGTGCCGGGAGATGCTGGGAACTGAGTGCAGGATGCAAGGTACAACTGGGATCGTGTGTGAGTAGGTTGGGATGGAGATTTGAGGATTTTTACTCCCATCTGGACCCAAATTCTCTGGTGTACAATACAGCCTGGCAGGGCAGATTTAAGTCAACTCCTAAAGATAAAGACTATAAACAGGTGGATCTGATGGGTAGGAAGATTTACATCTCCTCTTCCTTGCAGATGCAGTTGCTGCAGGCAGTGCTGTCCAAATACGACTTGTGAACTGGCTGGCAGTGTCTAAGTTTGCAGACCAGCTGCCTGGAGCTTCCAGGGAGGAATTTTGGGCATTTATCACTAATGACTGCTTGGTGTTCAGGACTTCATTGTAGTCTATGCTGGGCATTGCAGATACTTTGACCTAAGTAACAGCCTTGGTGGTGACCATGAGAAGGGCATCCTAGCTGTGGAATTCAGGCACTGCTCCCGATGTGCAACAGGCTATTGAGGATTTACCCTTCGATGGCTGAGTGCTTCTTTTAGGAAAAGACAGATGAGACGCTGCACTCCTTCAAGGATTCAAGGGCTACCTTATGTTCCTTGGGGTGTGGACGCAGCAGTGCAGAGGCACCATTACAGTGGTCAACAGCAGCAGCGCTGTCAGCAATGCACCTTTGGGCAGCTTTTCTCTCCCCCAAGACAGCAGGACTACCCGAGAAAGGGGCATAGGAGACAGCATTCGAGTCTGGCCAGTTGATATGGCCTCTCCTGGCACCGCCAAGCACCCATTTTGACTCCTTCCTCCAGGCACCGGTCCCTTTTCCTTGTACTCTCCATTCAGGAACAAGCTGGCTCACTTGCACAATGCTTGGGGCTCGATTATCACCAACAGTTGGGTCCTAGGCACCATCAGATAAGGCTATGTCATCCAGTTCCTCTCCATTACTCCCCCACCCCATCCCTCTTCAGGGAACCCCTCATGAGATACTGCTCCTTGAACAGGTCCGCTTTCTGCCGGCATTGGGAGCAGCAGAGGAGGTTCTGCCAGAACATGGGGTCCAGGGATTTTATTCTGCAAACTTTCTGGTTCCCAAAACCAAAAGGGGTAAGACCCATTCTCGACAAGTACATCAGATACATGAGGATCTGAACGGTTGCCGTATCGACTCTCCCTCCTGTTGTCTCAGAATGACTGGTTTGCTGCTCTGGACATTTAAGATGTCTGTTTTCACATGGTTGTTATGCTGAGCCACAGAAGATCCCTTCAGTCTGTCATGGTGGAGTGTCATTTTCAGTACTCAGGGCTTCCTTTCGGCCTCTCCTCTGCCCTTTCATTTCTACCAAGCATATGCTTGTGGTGAGGACTTACCTCAAGAAGGGAATCGACATCTTCCCATATCTGAGTGATTGGTTGCTGAGGGGCAGGTCCAGAGAGGAAGCTCTCACTCACAAACACTACGCTTGGCATACTCAACTGTCTAGGCCTCAGTCTAAACTTCGGTTCCCCCTCAGAAAATCAAGTTCACTGGGGCCCTAATAGACTCTATGAGTTCGAGAGCATGTTTGCTGACTGATGGATGAAGAAAAGGCAGTTAACTGTGCCAGGGCCAGATTCCACTCTTGGACTGACAGACCTTTGGTGGGACAACTCTGGAGACTCCACGAGGAGAAGGTTCACCAGAGTCAGGGCCTGCAGCAGATCGACTGTCACTGCCACAGACCTGCCCTGTGACCTCCCCTTACAACTAGATGAGGAGTGCGACTCCGCAACCAAGGAGCGTCCCATGGATTCCATGGAGGTCACTGGGCAGATGCATAGGGCATTGGTGGCTAGTTGGTGCTGGGCCAGGGGCCCCATTCCAACTGCCAGAGGAATCCCAGTCCAGGTACCTCTGGTGCTCCATGAATGGTCCCTGTGTAGGTCAGGTGATGGGGAGTGGGAGGAGGAAAATCCCAACATTAATTCCGAGGAGTTTCGGTCTTCAGGGGATAAAGGTGGAGCCAGCCCTCAGGGGGCAAGCAACCAGTTGGACTCCCCCATTGCCCAGAGTGAGGGGGGACAGTGCCAGGGCGGTGCTGACCCAAGTCAGTGGCACTGAAGTGACTGATGGTGCTGAAGTGGAGGTGGCCAGTACCACTATGGTAATATTGGTGGTGCCCAAAGCAGTGCTGAGCCTGACACCAGCCCCACCTCCATGGACTGCGGAGAGGAAGCATTGGGGTATGTGCCGGAAGATCCAAGCACTCAGCAACCTGCTCAGCCAACACGGCTATAAATGACGTAGCCCTGGCAAAGACCTGGACCACGGGAGAGTTCAGGATAGAAAGGCAGAGCAGGTCCAGTGGCACCTGATATGCCACTGGCATGGCAAGAGCTGGTGCCTGCATTTCTCTCATTGGTGCTGGACTCCACGGATGCCCCAGAGCCGGAACTGGTGTCGACAGTACAGGGACTCTCCCTTCACCACACAGGCCTGGGGAGCGGCTGGAAGGACCTGCTCCATCCCGCATGCAGGGAGGACCACCGTGCTGGTCCATACTGGAGAAGGAAGAGTTTCCAGGAGGCCCGGAGTGAGCTCTTATGAGACCTTTTCCTTGACGGACAGCAATTGCTCCGGCCCTTCAAAGTGGTGCCAGTTGCAGAGCGTGAAGTGGCAGCACAGTGTGAACCGCAGGGGGATTCCAAGCCATGGCTGGCCTCGGGGCTGAAGCAGGCTGCGTGGCCTATTCACGCAGGTGCTGCTTCAGACAAAGAGCCCTCACCGTCCTTGTCGGTTTTGTGACTGATCTGCCAAGTGAATGCCACTGCTGGACATGCACGTCACCTAACACAGCAACCACCTCATGTGGACGTTGTTGCTAAGGATCACTCTTCCACACACAGACAATGTTTAAATCCAGGGAAACTTAGCTAAACCTAACTCTACAAATGCTGGGGTGTTCTGTACAAACTAACTCTATACAGGGTTAGGGTCACGAAAAGGGACAGCTCGACTCCAGCCATGGGCATTAAGAAGGACCTAGGGGGGTCAGGGTGGTGCCACCTCATACAGCCAGGGAAGAGGTACAAGCACTGCCTCCCACAGGTGCGGCTAGAAAAAATTCTCCAGCTTTGGTGCACTGGGCACACCTAGGTGGAATACATGGCTGCATCTACTCGAAAAAGAACAAAGGCTGCCTTTCCAGAGAGTCCTGTACCGTTTCTCCCAGAGCCACGCTCACCACTGCTTGTCTTGCTCTCTTCTGGTTTTCTGCCTCATTCACACCTACACACATAGCTGGAACCAATCAATGCCCTTGGCCCTGCATGCTCAGTCCCAAGGGAAACCAAACAGCTCACGTCACTCAACTTCTGCTCCGGCCTTGCCTTGCTGCCCGTGCCTTGAGCAGTGACTTATACTGTTTCAGCTATCGCTATACAAGCGGGTGTTTAATTACTCCCTCCATTTAACCTGAACGAAACGTTCTGAGAACGTCCATAAGCTTTAACTAAGTCTGTGACTGATGACAGCCATTAGTACCTTCCACCATAACACCAGAAGGGCTCTATATTACATAACTAGAGGTGCTCTAGTTCAACCACAAGTTATGAGCTGGATGCAGGAATCCCTGGGTGAAATGCTCTGGCTGGACAGGCTAAATGGTCATAATGGTTCCTTCTAGCCTTAACATCAATGAGTTGATGAAAGAAAATCATTTATGCTAGCCGTGTGCTCTGGAACATACGTGTCATACTGGAAGGCCACGCCGCAGTTAGCTCTGTGTTTGCTGTAGAATCGGTTCTCCAAGTCAATCTTTGTCTCCCCAATCAGGTCATCAGACCCAACCAAATCATGGTCAAATATGGATACAGTGAGCTCTGATTCCATAGGAAAGGATATGCTCAGTTCCAGAACCCTGAACACAAAACAGAGACACTCAATTAGCAGAGAGAATGGAAATAAATCACATATCCCTCCCACCCCCGGGAATGATGCTCCAGTCTTCCCACCACACACAACTCGCCAGCCCCTGAGCAAGTTGCCTGGTGCTCCCCAGGAAGGAAATATCCAGACGCAGCAGCATCTTCTCCTGTCTAAATCTCTGCTCAAAACACATTTCCAATGCACAGGTCTGGACACTCCCCTCATGTTAACACTCTCCTGCTCTGCTACAACAGTTCTGTAAGCTCAGCAGGTTCTTTTAGTTCAAACAACTCATTTGAGACTCTACTCTGCTTCAATGACAATGGGACATATTGGGCTGGCAGGTTACAATGGCCTCCCATTACCTTCCCCATCTTTGGACATGCTCAGATTTCAACCCAGGGACAAGTCAGTGCCCCCATTCACTCTGATTGCATGTGCAAACATGGGGCACATCCAGCAGCACATTTCTAAACGTTGGCGACCACGATTACCTGGGAGTTCAAACACTGTATAAACCATGTGGCCAAGCTCCAAACCCCATGATCCTGGGCCAGCAGCAGCACAGCGAGTGTGTCACAACACACGAAGGAACTGGGCCTCGATGCCTTTACTGCACCGTCACTATGTGCAGTGCTCCCCTGGTTTTGGCTGCTGGCGGGAGTGGGGTCTCCTTTCTCCAACCATTTCTTACAATTAGAGAAGAAGCCAGGGATTCTCCTTTCTTCCCCCAGAAGATAGGGTTTCCAGGCTCTCTGTTCCCTTCTGGGGGTAGGTTCTGGAGGGGCCAGGCTCCTGCGCCGCTTTGCCTGCATATCAGGTATGCTATCAAGTGGTGCTCCTGTAAGCAACACCCTAGATGTTCTGCCCCGATGAGTGGAGGGCCAGTCAGACACATGCACGTACAGTGCCCCCGTTGTGTGGGCCTGATGCACCAATGTAATGGAGTCCCCACTGGAAAGAGAAAGGAGCCCCGAAGTCACATTGAGTCTGTGCAGAGACCCAGCCACGATCCTTTTCAACATGCCCCAGGGAAGAGGCTGTTCACATTAAACCCGACATAAGGGAAAGCCTGTTCCATACTCTCCAAATACAGGATTGAGCTGCTTCGGGATGTAGCGGTCCTTCGTGTCCTTCTGCTCTTGCCCAAGTGTTACCACCACATAGGGATCTGCCTTGCCATTCGGGTCTGCCGGGGACAGGTTCGTTGCCTAAAGCACACAAAAGAGGAGGTGGTGGGGCTGCTGTTCACCAGCTTCAGCTATGAAGCCCAGGCCAAGTGACAGCAAGTGCAGGGCACAGGCCAGCAGAGGCGTTTCTGAGCTGGGGCACTGAGCCTCCAATCACATCCGTCACAGGCAGCAGATGAGTCCCTACAAGACATGCTAGTCAGGTGTAAACATGGAGCCCTTGGCAGAACTGCCAGTTCAGCTCCCAGCCATTGCTGCTAGACACTGCCTAGGCACAGAAGTGTGGAGGTAAGGAAGGAGTAGCTCCCCAGGGAGGAGAGTGGAAACCCCAACGCTGCAGACATTTGACTCTGCACAGGACAAAGCACTAAAAACCATCCCGTGGAGACCAATCCTGCGATGGCCCAAATGGATGGCAGGAAATGGAGCAACTAGCTGGACCCGAATCCCTACCCCAGGGTTCCTGCTCCATGAATACAGGATGTGGGATGGCCAGGGACTCTTCAGCTGTGATCTGGACAAGGCCTCCTTGCCTCACTGCGGTCACTTACCTTAACAATATAAACTCGCACGAGCACCTTGATGGGTCTGTTCCTGGGAACACCCTGGGAGATCTTGTGCTCTGGGCCTGCCTCCTCAGCAGGATAAATGAAGAATGAACCCTGCAGTGGAGACATGGAACAGGAATGGCACCTCTGGGCGGTCAACGTCCTTCTACAGAAAATATTTCTAGCAAACCACAGTGGCCAGGATTCGCTCCTTGGCACTGCCTAATTGTGTCAGATTGAAAGTGGCAAACTACACGACCGGCTGTGCCTGTGCCAGGCCACACAGTCCTGGGCTGCCTAAGCTAGTGGTGTACAAATAGTGCTGTTTCCAAACCGAGGGGCAGGGCCTCTCCCCCAGACCCAGTTCAGGAGACTTGATCTTTCCAAAGAGACAGACTAGTCTACAAGCCAGCAGAGAGGATCCTGGCAACTCCTCCAGCCCGTGATGGCTTGGGCACATGCCAGCCTGGGGCTGGCCTGCAGGAGGAGGGCAGGGGAGCCATGCTATTCATGAGCTAGCTAGCTCTCCTAATCAATCCTCTGAAGTCAGCCTCTGCAGCGGACACGTCAGGAGACCATGGGTGAGTGGCAAAGGTCTCTGCCGCAGGAAGGACTTTCAGTGTAATAGTATTAATTATTACTAATTGTGCGCATCATGGTAGCATGCAGAGGCCCCAGTCAAGACCTGTATGAGTCTCTAGCCAGGGAGCTTACCATCTAAAGACTAGGTGATACCATGCAAGTGTAACAAACAATAGGAGGGAAGGGTGGAGGGAAGATGGTACCAGAAGAAATGTTTACCGAGGCTAGCACTGATGATTATCTGCTAACTCATAGCCCTGGGGGTCAACATGACAATACAGACCCATGCCCTCCCCCTTCTCACCCACTACTTTGATACTGAAGGATGCACATCATTTAAACAGTTGTTAAGGGGGGCACCGTTCTGGCATGTTGTGGTTAAATATCACCAGTAGCAGACAAACAATCTGCAGTAACAGAGAACTAAATACAGCTGAAGACTCCCTCAAACAAGTCTTAAACTAAAGCTGGTGCCCGGGCCCCAAATGTACAGCGAGAGGTGATTTTGTGAGCTCAGAGACACTGGAGAGGTGGGCAGAGCCACTGAATGGTCGTTTGTGGTGAAGATACAGGCATCCTCTAGCGGCTACTGCTTGTATTGGTTCCATGGCACCCAAGGAATGGATGAAACTTCAATAGTGCGGATCTGCCAACGAATTCCATCAGGAGACTTTATGCTGCAAGCCATTCGTTCTGACTACACGCATGAATGGAATTTAGCATCTCAATTCGTTGCTCAGTGAAGGATAACAAGGATACATCTGATGAAGTGGGTTTCTGCCCACGAAAGCTTATGCCCAAATAAATGTGTTAGTCTTCAAGGTGCCACAGGACTCTCGTTGTGGCATAATAATAAAATAAAATAAAATAAAATAAAAATGTTCTCCTTATGCTGCTAATTGCTTTCCCCTCTTTCATGATTGCTATCGGTTTTTATTTCACATACAACATGAATGGCACTCAAATGACACAGTACCTTATATTTTCCCACAAAGTTCTCATCCCCAGTTCCATCCTCATCCTCATTCATTTTCCCACGATAAAGCGGAAAGATATACAGCCAGTCTTCAAAATTATCAAACTCGTTTTCCAGCTCCGAGTAGTAGATCTGAAATATATTGGAAGTTGTTTAGGCGCTTTCCTTCCTGCTAAGTCTTCCCAAAGAGAAGGAAAGAGTTACTGAGCTCTAAGGATAATTTCCCGCATTGACTGTCTGGCTCATTCCCTTCCTGGTTCTGTGGCATTTCTGACACTGTCAGAGGGAGATGAGGGCACTCAGCACCTAGCCGGATGAGGCTTTTGTTTCGGTGGAATCCCCATCAACGGCATAGGCAGCTGTACACGTGAACTGATGGCAGTGCTGCAGAGCGTCAGTGTTCTGATTAGCTTTGCCCCTCTAGGACCTATGGGGTCACAGCTGGCAGGACACTGAGGAAGAAATACCAGGAGGGAGCTGAGACAGACCAGATGAATCACACTCTAAGACTTACCTGCAGAGTGGCTATGAGCTTCCTTTTGGGTCGCGCTGGCTCAGCTTCAACTATCACTCCATTTTCCACTTCCACATCAATAGAGTCCATGTTTAAGTTCCCTCCATCTACAAATGGCAGCAATGAGATGGTGATGTTTTGGCTTTTCCAAACAAGGTATTTTCCCCTCTGATTTGTATGTCACTCCATGGCATTAGCTTAACAATAGCTCTTGTTTTCAGTCAGTCGTTTGAAAACACGATAAAATATCATTGCACAACACAACAATCAATGTCTTGGAATAACTGTCCTCAAAAAGCATTTCCATGATTTACCTTCATGGAAGAACATGGGGCATTTGCAGAGCAGTGAGGCCAGCACCAAAGAAGACAGGAAGTCACTGATGATTTGATACAGAAAACAGAATAAATGGCTGTTTGCCAACTGCCAAATGGTGTGTTTGGCACATGCAGCGTGAGCTGGATTTTTAAATAAAGAAGTAGGAGTGATGACAGTGGCTGCGCATGGGAGGCTTATGCCAAGGTGTGGGGAGCTATCGATGATAACTTGAAATAACAACTTTGCTAATGGTTACACTGCTGGTGGTGTCAGGAGAAAGATCCTGCTGATCTGTGTATCCATCACTTTGGGATACAAAGGCAAATATTGGGATGGGTGCTAAGGCCAGCTGGTCACTGCCAAGGTTTGGTGGGATGAGGAGCAAGAAAGGGAAGATGCATCTCTTCCCCAAAGCCAACATGCGCTAACCTCAAAGCCCCAACTGTCTCCTCCCCAGATGCCAAAACCTACCGTTTCCTCTCTCCCCAGCTAGGCCTACTGCCAGCACCCAATTAATGGTGCTGAATATTGAACTAAATGTGCAGGGGAGCAGCTGGCGCTGACCTAGATACCACTGGCACACTTAGTTCAAGGCACAGCTCCATTTTGAATGTACCTGAAGTTGCCCCAGCTGGCTGAGCCTTGCTGCAGAACAAATGTTCGTCTTGCCAGTAACGACACAAGGCCCTGCCTGCAGTATGTCTAGGTCTATGTCTCAAGTTGTGGGGCTCCAACCAGTCCCCATGGGAGAAGAGTCTGCACCTAACAGAGCTCCGATGCAGTAAACTGCCCTTGATGTTCAGCTCACATTCTCCTTTACTTAATTTCATCCCTTTGCCCTTTGTTACATCCTCAGAGGGCACCCAGTACAATTCCTCTCCCTCCTGGGTGTTCACAGCCTTCATCTTGTTGGACCTCCCTTGGTCATCGTATGGCTAGTGACATTTTATACTCTCAGAAATGCCTGCCCTCGATCATTTCACTGCTTCCTGAGTTCGCTACAGCTTGTCAACGTCCTTCTGTGAGTGATGAACTCGGAACTGCATTTTACATTGCAAATTTGGTCTCCCCAGAACATCTCTCTGCTCCATGCTCCATGATATGATTCCTCAACTTCTCTGGCTCTTTTTACATTGTAAATTCATCTTTCCTCTTGCACCTCACCTTTCTTAGAATCACTGATTTTCCTGCATTTCTTTTCCACTCGAGAACATCAGCTTAACATAGTGTTCCTCAGACAGGTTAATTTGCCATTTCCAATTGAATCTTATTTTCTTAGTTTCTACCCATGTCTCTATTCTCTTTAGCCCCCTGGTGCATTATTTCTGTCCTTGTTGGTGTGTTCAAAACCTCTTAGTTTAATAACAGCTGGTCAATTTAACGTGCTGCCTATGGTCAGCAGAATTTGCTGAAGATAGTCAAGACTATGGAGGGTTTTATTAAAAACTCCAAAATGTCCTAGCAGAATCAGGTTATTTGGCAGCAGGAACCAGTCCAACACAATGCAACCAGCTCAACCAGCAATGCAGTGCAAAACACACATCTCCAAAACTGCGGAGAGGGGAAGGATGGTCTAGTGGTTAGGGCACTGGCCTAGGCTGGTGAAGACCTCTGCTCAATTTCCTGCTCTGTTATGGGCTCCCTTGGGCAAGTCACTCAGCCTCTTTATGCCTCAGCTCTTCAGCCATGCACGAGGATAACAGCCCTGTCCTATCTGCAGCCCTAGGGTATAGTTTAAAAAAAAAAAAGATTCTGGAGCACTTGAAGAGCTGTTGATGAAAAGTGCGATTTTATCAGACTGAGGGACACAATCAGTGTGAGCCAGGGAAACTGCCTGGCAGCAATCTCTAGCCCACAATGGAATCAGCTTGGGGTCTTCACTCTGCTTCCAGTGGAAGAGCTGTCAAATACAGCACCAATACGTGCAGTGTCCTTCTACAGCAAGCCAGGATTTCACTGCTTGGAAACACCAGCAAATCCTGTGTTTGTCTGGGCTGGGGCAAGTCCACAGGCCAAGAACCCACCTGCATCATTCGGGTCATCATTGTCACCATCCTCCTCGTCACTGTGGGACTGAAACACACACGTCACTGCATTGTTCAGTCAGCGAATGAGCCAGACCCTGACAGCACCAGCCCATTTCACGCCAGGGTAACCCCTCCCCCTTACAGCATTAGTACTAGACTGATTCACACTAGTGTAAGGGACACAGCTGGATCCCCACCGCACAGTTCTGTAGTTTCTCTTTACAGGCTGCTAGGGTTAAGGTCATTAGTCACAGCTGCCAGTAAACAATGAGACAGGCTGTAGACACACACACCTCAGAGGCACTCCCTATTCTCTCGGGCCAATTGGGGATGACTAGGAAGGAGAGGAGAAGCACTCTCAGGGCGAATGTCCAGGACAAGTGAAGCCATGTGCAACATTTGCAACCCCCCAGCTCCTCCCACATGACTTTTCAGCCCAAATCCCGTTTTCAGAAGTGAGTGAGGCACTTGGGGCCAGATTCCGATCGTGTGTAGGGCTGCTTTGCTCAGCACACACTGCCAACCCCACGGCACCCTGCTCCCAGCAGAATTCCCAGCCCTGGGTGAGGTGTCCAAGAAACGGAGTCTCAGACGTCAGCATGCTGAGCAGACAGCTGCCTCAGCAAACCAGGAGTGAAATGCTGAGGACCGGGACAGGGTGTAAAGCCCAGACCCACAAAAGCTCTGAGCTATTTAATTCCCATTGATCTGGGCCTTTACTGAGAGGCCAGAACTCAGCAGATGCCTCCACTCCGGCTCTCCTGGGGATAGATGCCTGTGGTACTACGTATGGACGGATCACAGCAGCTTCTCCACAGCAGCTGTGTTTGTCATAGGACCTGGCAATCTCTGCCAGCTCTGGCTGGGTTAGTGTAAAGAGGATCTTGTACACACTGTGCTACCTAGGGGCTGAGCAGTCCCATACAGCTTAGCATTGCGTTGCAGTGCCCGAGCCGGGTCAGCCCTTGCCCACAAACACAGCGGAGGAAGGAGAGAGACGCCTGCCTGCCCCTCCTCCATACACCCAGTAGCCCAGCGATAGGGCACCCACCTGGAATGTGGGAGACCCAGGTTCATATCCCCACTCTTCCCGATTTGGAGAAGGCATTTGAACCAGGTGTCCCATAAGAGTGCTCTGACAAGCAGGCTACTGGGAATGCAGGGGGTGGGTGGGTCTCTGCTGCTGAAGCTGTCCTCCTTTGAATTGAATAGCCAGTGGGCCAGAGAGAAACAGAAGAAATGACTCTCTAGCCTCACGAATGCCTATGGCGGAGCAGGGATTTGAAGCTCTGTCGCCCACAGCCCAGACGACTGCACTAACTACTGGGTACACCAGGGATCCACGGTACACCCCCAGCTGCCTTCTGTGCAGGACACTGGCCTGTAGATGTTCTCAGAGCATACCAGCAGCTCAGCTCTGGCTGTGAGATAGGTGGGGGAACTCCTAGTTTTTTTGAGAATCCTGCTTTGGGGCTTCAGCTGGTGCTAGGGTTCCAAGCAGCTCATAAACTGTGGGGTAGCATCAGGACTTAGGTGGCTTTGTGCACGTCTGCCAGTGAAAACTTGGTGGCTTGGGACTTAGGGGCCTGCAGCCTTAGGCAGTGGCTGAGCAGTGGTTTGGTGAATGGCAGAGATGCCTGAATGGTTGACAGAGGCAGTTAGGTGCATAAGTCCCTTTGTGAATCTGGCCCTTAGGAGCCCCAGTTTCACTGAAAGTCCTTGGGACTTGAGCCCCTAAGTAATTTAGGTTCTTCTCAAAGTTTCACTCCAGGTCCTGGGTGGAGTTCTCTAGTGCAGCCATCCCCCATGCTGACAGCTCTTGCAGTGTCATGCCAAGATGGTACCAAGGAATGGAAGGACAGACAGCATTACCTGGTTGCTCATTTCCTTTAAGGACTCATAGTACTTAGACCACCAATCCAGTTCTTCCAACTCTGGCTTTTCCTCTTCAAAGTCATCCTCCTTTATCAGCGTATTGATAGGGATTTTCTTCAGAGGAGCCTAAGAGCACACAGCAAAGGGCTGAGAGCCAGGAAATGGCCAAGCATGGGTATCTGTGAGCCATATGTAGTGGACTGTATTAGTGGCCTCATATTAGAGAGGCTTTCTCCCAAACCACCCTCGGGCTCAGTTTCACAAGGCCACAACAACCACATAGCTCCCCATGGCTCAGTTTTTGTGCATTTCTACCAGAGCAGCATTACTCACACCAGAAGAGCAATCCAGGGGCAATCAAGGATAGCTATGCCAGAGCTCATGGCTCTCTCAGTGAAGGCAGGACAAGAACAAACAGTGAATAGGCAGGAACTATGCGGAAGAGATTCCACTAACCCAGGTACACCTGTTTACATGAGAGCCCTCCATGTGCTGCGCAGTCTGACCATGGATGAAGCCCAACTCCACAGGGATGCCAGAGGACTAGCCCTTTCTGGACAGACCCTTTCTGGATGTACTATTCATTCCCAAGTGCACCTGTTTCATATTAATATTTGATCAACAAAACCATCTCTTCATGCTCCAGCTAAGCCTGCTACATGAAAGTAAAGCTCTTACTGATCACATCATCTACAAACACAAGCACTAAGTGATGAGGAGATGGCTAGCTAAAGAAGGCGTGGGCCAGGCCTGCTCTGTCCTCAGTGCTGTGGGGATGGGATTCAGTCCTAACCCCCTTGCTGGGGATACTTCTGACACTGGGGACTTACGGCTGCTCTAACCTGCTCCTGAGTTGAGACTGGGGCACAGATTCAGGAAGGCCTATGCCCTGACAGCAGTTCCTCAGCCGACCACAGCAGCAAATACAAGCCTTTATTGTTAACAAGTATAAAGAAATACACATTGGGTCACAGCATTCTGACCCAAAGCATCCACTATCTGCTCTTCAGTGGTCTATTTATTTTATAATATAAGTACTCAGTGAGACCTTGTCAGTGAGAGAAGGTCAAGACCATGGAGATGATGGATGTTAGAAGACAGGATAGGAAAATGGAAGATGCTGACAAGAAGGAAGAGCAGAAAGGAGGTGCATCTGGAGCCACTTAGCCTAGGAACCAGCAGGGACAAGAAGACCTGCAGATCAAGAGCAGGCCAGGGTGGCCAGGAGTCTAACCAATGAGAAAGCAGTAAAGCACTAAGGGGAACTGCAGAAAGAAGAGGAGGAGATTATGCTAACATTTACTGCAGAGTGAGATCATCTGCAGGGATCCTAGAAATCTATTTGCCACGGAAAAACACGGAATTTACATTTTTACAAAGAATATTTAGTTTTTACATATTGTGAAAAAATAAAAACATGTGTGAACTATTAACTCAATTTTACTGAAAGTATCAGTGTCACTTATTCCAGCACTGCCCAACCTTATTACACAGGAGGTCACATAAACCTACGCACAACCTGGTGTGGGTCAAACAGAATCTAAATATTTGAATAAGATTTCAGCTGACAACCTAAGCCCCGCCAGCTTTATTTTTTGTTCATTTAAAAACCACCCCAATTTCCTGAATATATAGAATACAGACACAGAAGTATTTGGTATATGTAACAAATGCAAATTGCAATTCTATAACTTTTTATTATTATAACAATTGATGGCACTGATAGGCTTTGAACTTGCTTTAAATTGCAACTATATCAATAAAACATTGCATTCAACTGATAACTATATATACATTGTGGCTAGGGAAACTAAAGTTCAGCATTCCTTTTTAATCATGGAAAAATACGGATTTTTATGGGTTTTTTATCAGAGAATTCTGGGTTTTTCATCATGGAAAACTAGGTCATCTGTCATTTGGCTAAAGAGAACAAGTGGATGTGACCCTGACAGCATCCCAGTGCCAAAGGGGAAGGGCTCTCTGGTTTCTGGGAGTGAGCTTCAGCTGAGCATTATTGCATGGTGCATGTATGGAGGACAAATGGAAAATCAGAGACATATTGGAAATCATATTATCGAAGGGCGTCTGCCAGGCAGGCATGAAGTCACTCCACCGTACACCAAAGTATGTGGCTCCTCCACTTTAAAGATATTTCCAAGATAGATGCAGAGACAGTTGGAATGTGTAAACAAAACCATCAAGCTAACAAGCAGCTCAGCATCATGGCAGGGGGAGGGGATTGCAGAAACAGATCAGTCTGCATGTTAGCAATCACCAGCAAGGGAAGAAACCAGCACAGAACTTCCTTCATCACTCGACTCCATGTCACCTTCCTCACAGTTTGAATGATATTTGTTGTGGGGATAACCTTCCGCAGAATCCATTTCAGAGGTGCGCTGGGCTATAAAAAAGAGGGGCAAAGAACCCCAAGAGCCAAGGAGTGAGCACTCTGCCTTTATGGAGATGCTGAGCAGAGAGCTGGTCAGCCATCTTGCTGGGAGGTAGACTGGTTTGGAAACTACAGTGTGGCTTGTTCTGAGCCTCTAGAAAGTGTTTTTCACTTTTATTTGCTTGTGACCATTTCTAGCCCTATCCTTTATACTTGAACTCACTTAAAATCCTATCTCCCTTTGTTAATAGCCTTGCTTTACTTTTAATCGAAACCAACTCAGTGCTGTGTTTGAATTTAAGTGGTAATTAACTCCAGGTAAAGTGGGTTTTTCCTCTCTTTAGAGGAGCAAACAAACCTTGTTATTTCTCTGAATGGTCCAAAAAGAGCTGGACATTGCAGAGGAGGAGGTTACTTACCTATAACTGGAGGTTTTTCAAGTGATGGTCCCTATTTGTATTCCACTGTGGGTTACACATATGCACCAAGCGCCTGGAGCCGGAGAGTTTTGATAGTAGGGTTCATTGGTCCGTGCATGTGCCCTCGCTTGCCATATGCTTCCAATCAAGGTGATAAAAGGGTGGGGTGGACCAACCACCTTTTCAGTTCCTTCTCTACCACAAATCAAAAGATCCAACGCACAGGGGAAGGAGAGCAGGTAGTGGAGTACAGATAGGGACCACACATCTCAAAGAATCTCCAGTTACAAGTGAGTAGGCTCCTCTTCTTTGAGTGATGGTCCCTATTCTATTCCATTGTGGGTGACTGACAAGCAGTACCTCAATAGAAGGTGAGTGCGAGGATGAGGACAACAGGGTTCAACAGAGAACCATGATCCCAAAGGAGGCATCAGCAGCCGAGTGCTGTACTAGGGCCTTATACCTTGCGAACAGGGGGATGGAACTCCACATAGCAGCTTTACAGATGTGTAAGAGGGGTATGTCCTGGAGAACTATGATGGTCATTGATTGTGCTCTCTTGGAGTGAGCTTGTACCGCTGTAGGGGAGGGAGGTTTGAGAGCCGATAGCAGAGTGGAATGCAGCTGGATAACCATTTAGAAATTCTCTGGGAGGAGATGGCATGCGCTTTAGCTCTCTCTGCTATCACAATAAACAGTGTTGGGATCTATTCTCTTAGTCTTGGTCTCATTCTCTGAAGGTAAAACACATGGAGGGAATGGAGTCTATATTTTTCTGCAGATGCGTGCGTCTTTGGGAAGAATACAGATAAGTGAATGGACTGATTAAGATGAAACTTCAAAACTACTTTAGGGATAAATTTGAGGTGTAGGTGTAAGGAAACTATCTTTGTGGAACACAGTGAATGGCGAGTCTGCCATCATGGCTCTGAACACACCGACCCTGCTTGCTGAAATGATGGCTACAAAGAAGGTGACTTTCATGGATAGAAGTAACATGGAGCAAGCGGCTAGAGAATTGAAACATGAGAACAAGATTCAGGTCCCACTGGGCTGTGATCTTTTGAGAAGGCAGGAAGGTTTGTATGAGATCTTTCCAGAATTGATTGGTTAGTGGATGTGCAAAAACAGAGTAGTCTTCAGTAGGAGGATGGAATGCACTGATGGCTGTTAGGACAGAATATAGTCTAAGATGAGGGAAATGTCTGCAATGTCTGATGACACACCTCTTCGCTGAGTCCAGGAAGAGAAGCATGTCCATTCACCCAGGTAACATTTTCTAATAGAGTCCTTTCAGCTCTTACAGAAGATGTCCTGAACGGCTGAGGAGCATACACATTCTAGAGACAATGCCCATCCAAATATGTCTCCCTGAGATGGAGTGGTCATGGGTTGGGTGTTTTATTGTGCTATTGCATTGGGTCAGGAGCTTAGGAAATGTCAGAATGGTAATTGATGGGTGAGACGACATGTGGAGGAGGTTGGGGAACCAGATGGGGGCGATCAGGATGCCCATCACCCTGTCTCGTCAGATCTTGTGCAGCACCTGTGGTAGGAGTAATAGCAAGGGGGAAAGCATAGGTAAGCTGGCCCTACCAGGAGAGAAGGAGAGCATCGCCCTAGGAGTGATAAGCTGAGGCTGCACTTGGTGTTATTCTGACCGTCTGAGAAGTGAAAAGTTCTCTGGTTGGGGTTCCCCATTGTGTGAAATGTCATGTAGCACACTGTTGTGGAGCTCCTACTTGTGATCGATCATGAACTGAGGGAGTCTGTGAGCAAGTTCTGTTTCCCAGGAACATAGGATGCCGATGGGGTGATCTGATTGATGATGAAACAAGTTCCAGAGGTTGACTGCTTCTGTGCACAGGGAGTCAAATTTTGCTCCCCCTTGCTTGTTGATGTAGAATACAGTCATTTAGTTGTCTGACGTTATCAGGACGTGGTGCGAATGGATAAGTGGAAGAAAGAATTTGCATGCCTTTCTTACTTCCCTCATAGATCATTGTAACACAGGACTCCTGTCCAGCCTAGTCATTGCGGCCCTTCCTCAGACCCAGGCTCTGAGGAAGGCCACTGCACCTTCCTACAAGGGGAACGCTAGCGGTTCATCACGAGTCCTATTCCCGCCCCTCTGGCAGGGCAGACAGCCAAGTAGTCTATCGCCTCGGGCCCTGGGGTAGGCTGAGACAGGCGAGGAGGTAGTCTAGGGGTCTCCAACCCCTCAGGCAGGGGTGAGACCAACAGCAGTCTATGGCCTTGGGCCCTCTAAGCAGGGAGAGGCAGGCAGTGGTTCCGCTATCCGTGGAGGGATGGAGAGGACTCTTCCTGGGGTGGCTAGAGAAGAGGGGAGGGGGACGCAGGCTCCCCGTCTCTGCTGCGTCCCAGCCCAGGGCCCTAGCAATGGCAGCAGCATTGCCACTGAGTTGGCGAGGCTCCTGCTTCAACACGCCGATTGGACCTGGCCCCTATCTCAGCCACTAGTGGTGGCTGTCCCTGGGCCACTTCCTCCCCGTATCCCCAGGTACCTGTATCCGCTGGGTCCTCTGGGTCACTGGAGTACTCAGCCTGTGGCAAACTCACTAGTCCCTCCTCGTCGACCGGCGGCAGGGCGGGGAGCTCCTCAGAGGAGGGCAGCTCTTCTAGGTCACGGGGATCCGGGGGTTCCTTGGCCGAGGGCAGCTGCTCCAGGTCACAGGGGTCAGGAGGTTCAGCGTCTGGCAGCTCCTCCAGGTCAGGGCCGGCCTCTGAGGGTGCCTCCCACCCCAGAGTGTCAGGGGGCTCGGTCCAGTCCCTGGGGCCCGGAGGCCCAATCCAGTCCTGAGGGTTCGGGGGCCCAGTCCAGTCTCTGTGCCTGGAGACCCTATCCAGTCCTGGGGGCTTGGTAAGTTGGGCTGTCCCCGGTACCTCTGCTCCGGGAGGCCCTTGCTTTGGGCAGCCCGGCTGGGATCAGGCCTATGCTGCGGCCGGTGGGACGGCATGTCTGCACCCGACGGCAGCCTGTCTCTCGCTGAGCTGCGGGGCCTGCCTTTTATCCTTCTTGGCCGGCCAGAAGCTCTGCCCCTGTTGCGGGGTTGGGCGGTCTGTCAGGCCTATCACAGTCCATCTCCCTGGTTGCTGGGCAGACTGGATCGCCGGTCCTATCACTGGCCGCCTTGTCATTGCGGCCCTTCCTCAGGCCCAGACTCTGAGGAAGGCCACTGCACCTTCCTACAATCATGTTTTCTAGACCTTTAATCATTAATTTTTTGCTCTTCTCTGGACCTTCTCCAATTTGTCCACATCTTTCCTGAAATATGGTGCTCAGAACTGGACACAATACTCCAGTTAAGGCCTAATCAGTGCAGAGTGGAGCAGGAGAATGACTTCTTGTGTCTTGCTTACAACAGTCCTGCTAATACATCCCAGAATGATGTTTCATTTTTTTTGCTACAGTATTAGACTGTTGACTCATAGTTAGCTTGTGATCCACTATGAACCCCAGATCTCCTTCTAAAATATTCCTTCCAAGCGATCATTTCCCATTTTATATGTGTGCAACTGATTGTTCCTCCCTAAGGGGAGTACTTTCCATTTGTCCTTGTTGAATTTCCTCCTCTTCAGTTTGTCGGGATCATTTTGAATTTTAATCCTATCCTCCAAAGCACTTGAAACCCCACCTAGCTTGGTATTGTCTGCAGACTTTATACATGTATTCCCTATGCCATTATCCAAATCATCAATGAAGATATTGAACAGAATCAGACCCAGAACTGATCCCTGTTGGACCCCACTCGATATGCCCTTCCAGTTTGACTATGAACCACTGATAACTACTCTCTGAGAAAGGTTTTCCAACCAGTTATGCACCCACTTTGTAGTAGCTTAATCTAAGTTGTATTTCCTAAGTTTGTTTATGAGGTCATGAGACAGTATCAAAAACCTTACTAAAGTCAAGATAGACCACATCTACTGCTCACCTTGCTATCCACAAGGCTTGCTACCCTGTCAGAGAAAACTATCAGGGTGGTTTGACATGATTATTTCTCGGCAAATCAATGCTGACTGTCACGTATCACCTTAACTTCTAGATGTTGGCAAACTGATTGCTTAATTATTATTTGCTCCATTATCTTTCCAAGTTCTGAAGTTAAGCTGACTGGTCTGTAATTCCCTGCGTTGGCCTTATTTCCCTTTTTATAGACTGGCACTAGATTTGTCCTTTTCCAGTCCTTCAGCATCTCTCCCATCTTCCATGACTTTTTGAAGATAATTGCTAATGGCTCAGATATTGAGTGTTCTAGGATGTGATATTTACATGAGATAGTTACAGAGGTGAAGTGCTCGCCCTTCGCGAGTACAGTGGGGAAGGACTGACAGATACTGCACCGAGATGCAATGTGAGCTTCTGCCAGGCAGTAGAGGCAGCGCTGATATTTGTCTCTGACCAAGCAGGATCACAGGCAGGAGGCACAGACTTTGAACCCTGGAGTTCTGGGCGTAGTCCAGTACCTGCTGGGAAGGGGGGACAGAGGGAACCCTGTAATCTATTCTAAAAATACTACAGCTACTAAAAACTATTAAACTGCTAAGAATTACTAATCTATGTTATCTAAGAATAATAAAACTTTTTACAACTGTTCATTTAGAATGACACCAGAGATGGGAACACTGGAGGTTCCAACCCAGCCCATGCGGCGGTATGAAGGAACTGAAGAGGCGGTCAGTCCATCCTGCCCTTTATCACCTCAGCGGGAAGCACGAGACAAGCCAGGAGCATGCACAGACTGACGACAGTACTTTCCAATTCTCCAGCTCCGGGTACATGGTGCACATGAATAACCCAGAGAAATGTAATAGGGACCATCACTCCAAAAAGAACACCTGGTTCGGGGAAAATTCAGGACTAGGAGGAGTAGTGGTCAACTTGGCAGTGTAACCATGGCTGGTGGAAGCCAGAGCGTGGCTGTGAGATAACAAGCAGGCTGCTGGAGTCAGAGCTGCTGATCCAGGACTATCTGTCACACAGACACTCTGGGTGTGCTTGTGTGCTGCCTGGGAGCCTCCAGACAAGGGAGTGCATTTTAAAGTACCCAAGGTTACAGAGCAGGAAGAACACAACCCCTCACTGGTCTGGACTGCAACCCAGAACATGACAGTGAGAAAGCCTCTTTTTGCCCTTCCTGCTTCTGCACAGAGGCCCAGGAAAATCTAGCCCATTTGAAGCTACTTACATCTTAACTGGATATGGCCCACAGCTGTACAATTCTGATGGGAATCGGAGTTCAGATTGCAAAGCATGCCAGTCCTGCACCTGAATTTGCAGGGGTTTAGATCAGAGCTTTGGTTTGGCATCTCTAGTCTGACATGTAAGAACATGGTGTAGATTTTCTTCTATACAGAAATTGTATTTTGTAAGAATTTTTGGTGTGATGGGAAATGAAATACATGATTCAGTGAAAAATCACGTTTTCAAATAAAAAACTCCACAGGGAAGTATTTGGCCTGCAAAATGAAACAGAATTCAGCTAGGGGAACCTGTGGCCTGCCTGATTCAGGTGGGTCGTGGTGAGGGAGTTTGCAGCTTCCACAGACTGCGTCTTCCCGAGCCAGGTCTTGTAACACCTCCAGGAGGGCCTTGCTCTAGCAGCCTTTTGGGGAGGTTCAGGAACTCTGCTGGAGTCTGAGTGAGTGTTCAGATGAACACAAATCTGTAACAAATCTCTCTGAAATGTTGTACCCCAACTTGTCTGCAGGGACTCTCATCCAGGGCAACTCAACGACCAGCTCAGCAGTTTCTAGCCTAGGTCATTAATGAGTTGGCACGTATGGCTTTATAAAACACTTGAAGGATTTTTCAGAAAGTAAAATTAAACTAATTTTTTCCAAGTCGTATATCCCAGAAACCCCTCATGTAATTAACCTCGACATCTCCTTCCAAAGTATTCTCTGTCTACAGGCCAGACTAGTGCCATTTCAGGCAGAAGGGGGAGCTTTTGAGGAAATTAGAGAGTCAGGCAATCAGTCAAAATCAGGCTTATGCTGGAAAGTGAATTATGCTGCCATATCCTCTGGTAGGCATCACTGAAACAGGGAGGGTGACTTCACTTCAGAACTGTTAATATTGCTGGGTACAGCCTCGGGACAGGAGCCAAGTCGAAGCTGGAAAGTATTTTGGGCAAGCAGCATTTCCATTCAAACAGTCACAGCCACACTCACCGTCACCAGGGTCAGGGGGTTTGCTTTGCTGCCCAGCTCGCTAGCCGTCACGCCAATGTTGATCACAGTCTGGGAGACACTGGGTCGAGCGGAGGCTTTCCGTGCTGAGCGAGAACAATGGAGACTACATATTCCAGCTGGAAGATCCTTCATTCATTGTCTAATCCTCCAAGGTCTCATTACCAATGGCTGTTCAGCAAGGTCACAAGTGCACCTCACTGCGAGAGACCCATTCATGTCATCCCCAAGTTACCTACATGCCCTCCACGCACTTTTAGTGCTGAAAGTTTACATCAGACAGGTGGCCGCATGGAGCTGCAGGAGTTATTCACCCTGCAGGTGGGGGTCCTGCTGCTTCTTATATTCCCGGGGCACGCCTCACAGTGCACCCCACATTTGGGCCTTGGTAATGAGAGGTCTGGTCCAGAAACCCTTGGAGAATATCTGCCGGCAAAGGTCTGCACGGGGCCCGAATGTTCACCTGGCATCGCCTGACTTTCACACTGTTGTTTGCATAATGACCCAGTAAACAAACCTTCCTTCCAGCTGAGAATTTCTACCCTGCGTGACCCTGCCCCGTGCACTGGAGTTACCACCCACCGCACCGCGTTACCCTGCCCTATGCACCGGCAATAACACTCACCGCACCGCGTTACCCTGCCCCATGCCCCGGCATTAACACTCACCGCACCGCGTTACCCTGCCCCATGCACCGGCGTTACCGCCCACCACTCTGTGTCCCTGCCCCATGCACCGGAGTTACCACCCACCGCACTGCATTACGCTGCCCCGTGCACCGGCGTTACCACCCACCGCACCGCATTACCCTGCCCCATGCACCGGTGTTACCACCCACCACTCTGTCTCCCTGCCCCATGCGCTGGCATTACCGCCCACCACATCGTGTTACACCCTGCCCCGTGTGCCAGATTTACCACCCACCACTCGAATCACATCTCTGCTGCACTGCTCCGGGCTAGGGAGGGAGAACAGGGACATGCTGAAAACACTGCACTTCTGCAGCATGCCAGAACATTATTCCTGCTACCCCCAGCAGCACTGGGCAGTGGAAAGCCCTGTACACCCTGCCCTGGGGGAGCTGCCACAGCACCATTCAAACCAGGAAACTCACCTTTGGGCAGATTTTCTGGCTCCTCCTCCAGCTCCTCCAGCTCTCGGGGAGAGAATTTCATGATATGGGACACCACGTGGGTGCCCACCAGCACGGTGCGCCCAAAAGCTCGCTGCTCCACCACAAAGATGCTGAGAGGCGGGTGCAGGTACACTTGCTCTGGAAGCTCCTGAAAAGAGCCTCTGCCATGTCACCAGGGCTGCACGGGAGGGTCCCACAGGCGCGCTCAGAGCACGGCCCTGCCGTGCAGCCTGGCTTACAGCACACTGCTGTATCCAGCTGGCAGGGCAGGCTGCGCTCCAGCCAGCTGCACCCGCGCGAGCCCCAAGGCTCCATGAACAGGTGCTGGCACCGGCAGCTCTGTTCGGAACTAGCACCCGTCAGTGGCTGGCCAGCAGCAGCCCTGATGCTGGTGAGTTGATTCATGCCATTGAGAGCCCTTTCCCACCAGCAGCTGGCCTTCAGTGGGCCCCAGGTGCCTGGACAGGGAGCCCAGCGGGGGGCTATTTCACACTCCCCTCCTCACTAAGCCCAGGCCCCATGGATAGCAGGGATGGGGCGTCAGCAATGCGGCACAGGCCTGGCTGTGAGCATTGGCCCTGCTTACCACATTGATGTATTTGACCAGCTCGCTGAAGTTAGGGTTCTCTTTGTACAACACGATCACTTCCGACTCCACCTTCTTCCCGGCACATTCGATGATCACCTGGGGCTGGTCCACCTCAAACAGGTTCACACGCTTCAGGTCTCGCAGGCCCCAGAACAGGATCTGAACAGCAGGGGCCAAGCGTCAGCTGCTCTCAGCACTCGTCACAAACACCAGCCCCCCCGACTCCCAGCCCCCACGCCTGCTGCACACCCAACCCCCGCCCAGCCACCAAGTCCCCTGCACCTTCCAGTGACAACCACCCCCAAACCACCCACCTAAACCCAGTGTTACTCTCACCACGCCTGTCCGCTGCCAGATGGTCCCTTATGCCCACAGGTAACCAGCATCACCACCAGCTGCTCGCCCTGTTGCTAACCCTTCCCACATCCCCCCTTTCCAACACAGGCAGAGGGTGCACTGCCCCCCACCACCTAGACATGCCCAGGAGGAAAACACTAGAAAGTTCGTCAACAGCAGAGGAGGGCAGAGTGAGCAGAGCAGTTTGGTTGCAGATGAGCGACAGCCCAGGTTCCAACGCGCTGTCTCTGGAAAGGCCACAGCCAGGCTCCTCTGTTCATTTTTATCAGGAGTTAATGAAACAGAATGAGGCATTTTCCCTGTGAGATGCAGGATGTAATGGGGCTGAATGCACCCCTGTATTCACACCCAACATGCTACTGTATTCATCCTTCTGCAGAATATACCTTGGGAGGTAGCACTGAAAACTAATAGCTTGCTGGTCAATAATACCATGGTGAAATGCATGTAGCAACACAATCTGTAAAGTTATGAACATAAGCTGAAGTTCTGACTGACATGCGTTTACCAGACAAGTCGAGGGAGGGGTTTAATAAGTTTCTCAAAGACAAAAACAAGCTCATGCCTCTAGCCAAGTGTCATCAAAGTTGATTGGCAATCACTGGTCAAGTGATTGGCCACGAAGAGGCCAATCAGATCGATTTGCATTTTAACAAACAATATGGAACCTCTTTCCATGACACCCTGTGTCTCCACCCTCACAGCTGGAAGGAACTTTATCAAGTAACCAGCAGGAAAATGCATTTTCAAGGGTGACTGGAATATGAAAAGGGGCGGCAAACACACCCTCGGTAGGTTCTTTCTCACGCACTCTCTTTCACAAAGGAACCAGCCTTTGGACTTTGGGAGGGTTCTGACTTCAGAATTTGGTCAGGCCTGCTGCTGGGAACTTGTAGCAAGGATTTCACCTTGAACCATTTTCTCTTTATGTTTCTTGTAACTGGTTCTGACTTTCAGGCCTTATACTAGTGCTCACTTAAAAACTCTGTCATTAAACAAACTTGTTCTATTCTTTAATCAAAACCAGGACAGTGGGGTGGTAAACTAAATCATTCAGTAACTTCAGTGAAGGGAGCAAACTGTTGTACATTGGATTTCCAATATCTGAGCGCTGGGCAGTGCAGAATATACATTTGGGGAAAAGTCCGGGACTGGGAGTGTGTTGGGGTGACCCTGCAAGTGATAACCCAGGCTGGTGGAATGTTGATGGAAGTGTTGCTCGCAGGCTGCAGCTATCTACAGCTGCTAAGGGTGTGACCTGCATGTGGTCTGGCTGTTTGTGAGGGGCCAGGTGGGGAGCTATAGCAGCACAGCATTGTGAGACCCCTCCCACCGGGCAGGGCAAGTGGTGACAGCCCCTTTCTAGCCTGGATGCACCCCAGAAAGTGATAGGGCTCTAGCACTTCTCAGCTGGAGGGGAGGTGTCATGCCAGTTCTGGCTTGCAACAGTTCCTGTCCTGAGGAGTCAGCACAGGCACGGTGGAGTCACAGGTGCTGTGAAAAGCCCTCCCTTGCCACAAATGAACTGGTCACAGCATGACGACAGGCCAGAGGAACCTCTGCTCCGCGCTACCAGACCGAACGCTACGGAAAGCCACGGCACCTCGATGCGGAATTCTTTGAGGATGGGCCGGATTCCCTCTGGGATGATAAAGCGTCCAGAACGGGGGTCCTCCAAGAAGTCTGGTTCCTTGGGCTCCACGTCCTGGGGCACTGAAGGCTGGACGGATGGAAATGGCCAGGCCATATAACAGTTAAGGAGCTTGTCTCTCCTGCCCCACAACACCCACCCATCTGCGGCTTCGTCCTCCTCCTTCACTGCTCCCCATTGATCCTGTGGCCCCTCCCACTGGTGGGAGGGCTCCTCTCTGCATGAGGATGTGGCTAGAGCAGGGAGCCCAGTGTCATGCCCCCATGTTAATCTCCCCGGTCCAGCTCGCAGGGAACAGCTAGAACAAACTCCATGCACCCAGTGCTTATTTTGTGCCAGGGCTTGCCAAGGCTGAGCTCTGGCACTTCTGGGCGTGGCAGTTCACAGCCCCAGCACCTCTGGGCTGGCTGCATCACTGAGGAAAGTAAAAAGTTGCTGGAGCCCCGGCACCTCTTTCGTTATAAATTAAGCACTGCGTGCACTCCTTGCCACACTGCGCCAGAGAAGCCAGGTACCTCTAAGTAGCCACTGTAATCCAGTTCGATCAGCTCAAAGGTAGCGATTAATTCCCCTGCTGCTCTGGGTCCTTTGTAAATGTCAAAAAACTGCAGGGCAGGTTTGCAGTATGGTTCATCCACCAGCTTCACCTGTGGAGTAGCAAAGGCCCGGCCAAGGAAATCTGGAGAACCCTACAGACAAGAGGGAGCAAAGGGTCGCTGGATACAAAGGGTAGCTGCCATAGCATTCTCACGATGTACCAGGAACCAGTACAATATGCCAGAATGGGTTAAATCCTTGCCAGGTGTAAGTTCTGCAAAGTCACCTGAAAGATCACCTGTCCATCTCACAGTGCTGCAGGGAGCCTAAGGCAGGGCTCACACCACATCTCCCTTCCCGGGCTTTCCATTAACTGACCCATAAAACCCTGGACACTTCGCTGACAAGCCCAGCCTCCCTCTGGTCTCATCTTTATAGGTGAGGCCGTCAGGAGAGCTCAGGGATTGGGTCTTATCTGGAATGCTAATGCCCCAGTTTGAACTGTGGAAAATGTAACCAGGTACCACAGAAACGGTCAGCTTAGAAATGGTGCAATCCAGAACAAGGCAGTGAACACCGCCTCTCCCCGAGATGCAGCCTGGCCTTCCTACATTTCAACAGTCATGGCATGCACTGTATCTGCCGGAGCTAGACATCAAGTTATTGACAGCAGGGCCTCATCGCCTCATCTGTAAATTAGGGTATATCTAGGGTGGTCTGTAAATAAGAAAAACAAGGACACTATAATGTGTGTAACACAATGCATGCAGCTCTGTGTATTCTCACATACAACCAATGTTAAAATAAGGTTATTTAAATTGCAAAGTCCAGCTCTCAAAATTTGGGAAACGACAGAATTGGCCATAATTCAGCCCCTTGTGTGTTTGCATTATTCTGTTATGTGATCACATGCTGTTTTTTCACATGCCCCCTGTCCTGTTCAGGGCACGGGATGGACAGAGCTCAGGAGCCCATTCAACGTTTCTTTCTATCCTGGCCAATTTTACAGGTGATAAACTGACCCAGGAAGACAAAGTGACTCACCCAGGCCATGCAGAGAATCAGTGGCAGAACCAAGACCAGAATTCAGGGCCAGCTGACACCCAGCCCTTTGCTCATCCATTGAGCCACACTTCCTTACTGCAAGAGGAGATGAGCAGCCTCTGCAGCCGATGATCTCAGCTGCAGCTGGGCGTGCTCAGCACTTCTGCAAATCAGGCCTCAAGCGGGACACCCACAAAACGAGGAACACTCAGTTAATGACCACCTGCCAAAAATGTGGTTTAGTGACTTTCCCAGCATCACACGGGAAGAGAGTGGAAAAGACAAGAACAGAATCCAATTCTCCATTCCACCGCCTTAGCCGCAAGACTATCCTTTCTTCCTGCAATCCACTGCCTCATTCCTATACACCTTCCAACTTCTCGTGGGAATGAGGCAAGGCCTACAGACAACAGCCTTCTTTACTACACATCCTGATTCATCCCTGGAGCAGCATCCAGCCAGTGCACTGCATGACGCAGGGGTCCTGTGGAAAAGACAGCAGTTGACCGTGTAATGGAAGACTGTATCAAAATGCAGGTTGCCAATTCTGGCATTTCCTAGATTTCAAGAGCTGGACTTTGCAATCCTAACAACATCCTGTTAACAGTTTCTGGGACTGTGATAACATGTAATTTGATATTAACTTCAGTTTATTTTACAAGGCCTGTACATTTTCAGTTTTCGTTGTGCTGCCGCACTCAGTAGTCAAGGCAGATAACGGCACTGTGTCAAGCTGTCAAGGAGGTTTTGGCAGCTGGATGGGGCCATCTGGGGTTTTGGCATCAGCAGAGGCAGCTATGAACTGTGGGAAAATGCGTATTAGCTCAATAATGCTGTACAGTTTGATAGTCACATTCAGTGTGTTACAAATAGACAGCAACAACTCCACTTGCGTCTGTAAGAGAAAAATGGCCCAGCTGCTCGGGGGCACCAAAGCAGACAGCAGGGCAGATTTGCACCGCCCATCTGCAGCATAGGTCAGAGCACGCTCAGAGTTTGTCACAAGGTGGGCTGGGCCTTTAAGGGGAAGTGGGGTGCTGGCATGATGGGTTGGGCTTGGGCAGGGCGCCAGGAATCATGTGATGTACCCCCGGGCAGGGCTATGTGCGAGAGAGGCTATGGGAAAGCCTAGAATGGGCCATGGAGGGGTGGGGAAAAGGCTGTCTCTACCAGCCAGAGGGAAAGGCCTGGCTACAGCTGCCTGCAGTGCGCAGCAACAGCAAAACCCTCCAAGGGAATGTGGCCTCGTGGACTGGTGAGCCTGGAGAAGGCAGCTGGAGAGCCAGGCTCGGAGTTAAATGGCTCTGTAGGTGAATGACCCAGAACCCAGCACTGCAGCACTGCATGAGCTGGTTTTTTTGGCTAAGGAAGGAGGAAGCTGAGGCAGCCCAAGGGGCTGACACTGGGTGCTGTAAGCAGGCGTTACAGACCTGCTCTGACTTCCGCTGGCAGCTCCGGTCCCTGCCAGAAGAGCCTCGCTGGATGGCAGCCAGAGCTGCCATGGCTCCTGCGCACAGGCTGAGTGAAGCAGTGATGGAGAACTTGCCATGCCAGCGGAATTGGCAGCCCAGCAGAGTTGGCTGCTTTCCAGAGTGCAAAGCAGCATCCAGCTCAGTGTGTGTAAGCAAACTTCTCTGCAAAGCATCCTCTCCGCTCAGAGCACATCACTTCGCCGGCTGGTCCAGCTCGGCTGGCGTCACTCAGCACACACAAAAACACCACCACTGTTTGGCACAACCAGAGCAGACTGACAACAGGGCCTACAACAGGAAGCTTGTCAAAGCCTTCACCAGGGAGCCCTTCCTGGCAGTGCCAATATCTCTGCAGTTCAGGTAAGATCTAATCACAGGTACTCGCACATGTAACATCATGTATCTAGACAAACGTTCCCCAGACGCTGGCACATGCTGACCTGCATGGACAGAACAGGGCCAGTCACACTGTTATACTTACAAATTTATTATGGTCAAAGATATTGATGACAACAACTGGGGTCTCAGTCTTCAAATCCTCTCTCTTCCCATCAATGATCAGCTGATCATATAAAAGTAGCTCATTCCACAACGGGCTCAGTGTTTCCTCCAAGGTCTGTGTGGAGAGAAACTAGGATTAATGGAGCTCAGCGGAGTCTCTTGGATTCAGTCAAGTTTATACGTACACTGACCTTTTCAGGAACCAGTGGAAAATGTGAGGGGGAGGCTGCAGACATTCCCACCCCAAAGCAGGGCAAGCGGGACTACAGAGCACACGCAAATACACACCTGCACGCATGCACACACGCACGCATACTACTCAGTGCAGTATGCACATGGCCAATGCCTTCAAGAGGCGGATATAAGCGCATGAGATGAGAAAATCCTTAGGGCTGATCCGTGCATTAGCCAGTCTCTCTCAGATAATGGTTACCAAGGATTCCTTAAACCACAGGCGTAGTTTGACATCTCTGTTGGGGAAGGAGGGGCAGCTCCAATCAGTCCATAGTTTGGCAATGTCCCCTGTCCCCCCCAACCTATGCCCATGCCTTAAACACATTCACACTGCTCAGGGTAGGCCTTGCATGAACAATGAAAGAAAAGAGAAGTAAGGAAGCAGGTTAACAGTGGACAAAGCACAAATTCACAAGTGGCCTTGTAAATAGCACGTCATTAGATAAAGAAATAGTAAGAAGGGTAAAGTGTGATAAGTTTGCAACTGTAGCTTTACTTACTAGCAGCCTTTGCAGCTTGTGGACAGTCAGCATCTGTACAGGGATTGGCTACCAAAGCTAGTAAGCCAGTTACAAAGTGTGACACCGTGTACCATATAGTGTGCATGTGTCAGGTTGTTTTAGAATACGTATCCCATCTGGTTTGTTATTGTGTGCCATGGAGCTGTGGAGCCCCCTCAGCATAGTGTAAAACCTCAGTGAGGATTCCGGATTTGAGCTAATTCCTTGGGAAAGGAGTGGGGAAACTCTCAAACAAAAATCTCGACCTCAGAGGGCATGCAAATGTCTCCACCATCAAAATCAGGTCACTTTAAGACAGTCTCCTGGCACTGCAAGGAGTGTCTGGCTTGGGCCCCAGGTGAGTTTCTGAGGTGAGGGAGAGGGAGTGCAGCGAGACCTTACCCTGGTGGTCTGGCACTGAGTCGAAAACACCACTCTTGCAAATGGGTCTGACAAGCCAGTGTCGTCGCCAGGCAGGATCCCCCGGGCCTGGTACAAGTGAGCTCGCAGCTGGAAGTAACTGAAGTCTGGCAAGAGAAAACAGAAATCACTCACTTGCCTGACTGAGCTCCTAAGGCTCTTATGAAATCTGAGGATATATGCAGTTGCCCTCTGGGAGGGCATTCATAGGCTGGCACAGTGGGAGGGGGCAGCCTCTGAGGTGAGCAGGGCAGGGGACAGCACTTTTACAGGGGTCTCCTGATGTTCTCTGGATCATCACATCTCAAACATGGATGCCCACTCTGGGTTACTCCCTTTGTCCCCAGGTGATGACTGGTACTCTAAGGGTCGTTCGGTGGCTCATTTTGGAGTGATTTGCTATGAACGTGCCCCTCAGAGCTCCATCAGGTCTCAGCAAAGCTGGGAATTACTGGACAGGCCTTGAGCAGCTCACATCCCCTAGAAATCCAGGGCCCAAGCTGTCATTCTCCAGCAGGTTATGAAGTCCACATTTTCCCCGCTCTCATTGCCAGGGGAGGGGTGCTGGGAGGTCCCTGTGACATTCTGCTAGAACTTTAAACCCTAGCGACACAGGCTGTTCAAGGCAGGGCTAAAGTGCCCTGTTCTCTCTGTCCCCCACACTAACAGATCAAGGCCACCCTTACGGAAGGAGATGGCTCCTTCCTCAGCAACACTGACCACACTAAATGCTGCTCTGGGTGAGCATTCCCTCACGCCAAAAAGGGTCCTGGCTGAACACACATCTCGGTGGGAAGCATGAAGCTGCATGTGGCAGGGCACGCTGCTCACCCACAGAAACCCAGACAGGACGCGTTCAGCTTGCCAGCCTCTCATTTGTTTCTACATTAGCCACCAGAGGGACTGTAGTGTAACTACATGCAGTCTGCGCTCACCATCCCGGCTGAGCTGGCTGGGCAGCACATGCGCCGGGAGGCGCGCTGTCGGCTGGCCTTTCTCATAGACAGGCTTGAACTCCTCAGGCAACTCCGCAGTGCTGTTCTTCACGTACTTGGTCACTCCAAGCCACATGTAAATCTCTAGCTTCGCAAAGATCTCTCCGGGGCGCGACCCTGGGACCTGAGAGCACGGAACATTCGTTACACTTCCCATCCAGACCCACAAGCCAGAAGAGCAGCAGTGAGTATCTCACATGCTCACGAATAGCAGTGCACCATCACCAGGCCGCAGCTTTGCACGTGTGTATAAAGCAAGGCTGGGTGGGCAACAAATTTTCCGTTTCTTGGGAAATTCCACAAATTCAAAACAATTTTATATTCCAGAACAAAACCAAAAATTTCCAAATTTCCCACAAAACAACACTTTAAAAAATGTATTTCAGAATCAAAATATTGATTTTGACTTTTTTATAACATTAAAGAAATTTTGAAATGAAGTAGTTTCTAAACAAAAATCAAAACATTCTGTTCTGCAAATGTTGAAATGTTCCCATATCAAAATGGTCAAAATGCTTTGTGCTGTTTTTTTCCTAAGGGAAAACAACCACGCTGTGAAAGGAGAAGTTAGGTCTTTAACCAGCCCAGGAGCTCATTTGTTTCCACCTGCTATAGAAATGAGCAGTATTCTCACTATGCAATTGGACTGCTTTGTTTTTACGAATCTTATGAATTCATTCTCGGATACAAAACCAGTAATTAGAACAAGAGAAGAAAGGGAGGGCAACATGGGGTGAAACAAGCAGGAATCTAGTTAAGTTTTTTACATAAACTCTACCTTTAAAAAGACAGTCTGGATCTTTGCACAGTCCTTCCCTTTCTCCTCTTCCACTACAGAGTAGAGGACATTCTGTGCAGAAATTCTTGTGTATGCCACTCGCTTGTTATTGCTGAACATCCAGACTAGGACATCAGGGAGCGTGCACTGGGGCTGGAAGATATGGACAATGCAGAGTCTCAGAGAGAATGTCCCAATGAAAGAATAAAATGATCCAGTCCTGTTTCCACAGTAGTGAATGGCAAAACTCACACTGATTTCAGTGGCAGCTGCTGAGTGCTTGGCACTTTTAAAACTCAAGCCACTTGTCAGGTGCTTAATTATCATTTAGGGGCCTAGGCAACACTTTTTGAAAATCTTGATTACGTGATACATTTTATTTCTCTTAGTAAATACAGGATACAAGATATGCAATGGGGCAAAGTTAATGTCGCTTATTGAACTTCTCTTCTGCATTTCCTAACTTTGACATTTAAAATGTGTATCCTAACTTAGGTTTTTGCCTTTAATTTCCTGCCAGTTTTTAAAGGTGACCTGCAAAGAGGGTTGTATATTTCTTGTGTTGCTGCATGTTTTTTCACTAAAATAACTGGTATATCCAGCCTTCTCTGTTTTTGCTGACAGACTCCTGTGGAGACTAGAGAAGTGGAGTAAAAGCTTCCTGAGCCCACAGATGAATGGGGTGTTGAATCTTTTCTCCCAAGTGTTTGTGACCAGAGGCTTCTCTATATTAACGTAAGCCAGGGCCAAAGTGAGTGCTCCCCGCCATAGAGTGATCACCTTGGCAAAGCAGCTTTGACTGCTGAACGCCTAGGCAGAGTAGACGTGTCTATGCAGATACGGTCCCTCCAACTGTCACTTGGCGTGACAAGCAGTGGCAGAGCTCACAGCGGCAGTGGGGAGAAGTGGCGGGGGTAACAGCAGCAGGGGGAGCAGTGACAGAGGTAGCGAGGAACAGAGACAGCAGCAGCAGCCAGAGGCATTGCGTAATGGCCCTCCCTTCACGGGTGGGAGACAAGCCCATGTGAACCCACCCCCTGAATTTTGGGGCTAAGCTGACATCAGACAAACAACTAGCAGAGGGGCTTCCATTAAGAAAATGTGTCCTCTGCTGTCACAGCACTGCAGAGCCCTACTGGAAATGGCTGATACAGGCACAGAGTGGGGCCCCAGGGCAAATATGGACACAGACAAAGAAAAGAGCTTTTTAAACATTAACTAAAAATCTCTTCCTCTTCTTAATTGATCAAGTTTCAGCCTTTTATGGTTCTCCAGCCAGCCAGCGAGTCCTTTGGCAAAAAGGCAGCACATGTGATGGATAGTTCTAACATAAACCTTCAAAAAACCTTCCAGGTTTTCTTCACACCTCTGAGGAATACACAAGAAGAACAAACTAGTTCTCTCCTCCATGGGCACTTTACAGAAAAACGGAAAATTAAAGGGTTGTCTGAGGTGTGGCCTACGCACAAACTTGCATGAAACAACGGAAGGGGTGTGAATTAAAACAGATGGAATTATTTTGGTGCCAGTTTGTGTTTGAACACTAATTTCAGAATAAAAGTGGCTAAAGTCCCTTCTGCTAACATTGGTTTGCTACCAATTTCAGCTAAATTGACTTTAGCCTCTTTTATTCTGAAATTAGTGTCCACACACAAACTGGCACAGAAATAACTACATCGGTTTTAAGAAATTAGTAACTTTGTATGTAGAACGGGGCAGTGCTTGGTATTACCACTTAGATGACTTCAAACGGCTGCTGAAGTTCACATCTCCAGGAGGTGAGGGAAGGGGGGATGTAAATTCCTGTCTTTGTCTCATTACTAGCTGGGGACAGTTCTCTACTGGCTGGATTACCAGGGCAATCTGTTGCAAAAAAAGTGTTGTAAGCAAGACACGAAAAGTGATTCTTCTGCTCTACTCCATTCTGATAGGGCCTCAACTGGAGTCTTGTGTCCAGTTCTGGGCGCTACATTTCAGGTGAGATGTGGACAAATTGGAGAAAGTGCAGAGAAGATCAACAAAAATGATTAAAGGTCTAGAAAACATGACCTGTGAAGGAAGATTGAAAAATTGGGATTGTTTAGTCTGGAGAAGAAAAGGCTGAGGGGGGACATGATAATAGTTTTTAAGCACATAAAAAGTTAGTAGTAAAGACCTCGATAGCATTCATCACCATGTAATATTTGACAGGTTTCCGCGCCCCGTAGCGCCTTATGTCCCACCCTCCGTGCCCCATTTCCAATCTTGTACACGTTTGGCACCAACGGCCATTTTGGAAAAAAAAGTGTGTGTGCTGGGTTGTGTGCGGCGTGCTTGTGCTTGGGCACGTGAGGCTGTGTGAGAGAGAGAAAGCAGAGAGAAAAAGAAATTAAAGAAATCTTTAGTTATAACATTATTTTTCCTGTTTTCTTTTTCTCTCTCTCATTTCATTTAATTTCTTTCTCTCTTTCCTTTAAAAATCTTTAATTTCAACATTATTTTTCCTTTTATTTAATTTTTCTTTTTTAATTTCTTTTTCTCTCTGCTTTAAAATCTTTAATTACAACATTATTTTTCCTCTTTTCCTTTTCTCTCTTTCCAACTAACCTATTCTTTCTCTCTCAGCCGCACATGCCCCCAACACAAGGACGAAAAAAATTCAAAATGGCCGACGGCACCTTTTTTCACTTTTTCATTTTTTCTTTCATTTCTTTCTCACACACACACAGCTACACGTGCCCAAGCACAAGCACGCCACACACGCCCCAACACACACACACCAAAAAAAAGTTTTCAAAATGACTTTACCGCTGCTGGAGATTTTAAAGAGCAGGTTAGACAAACACCTGCCAGAGAGGATCCAGATACTACTTCGTCCTGCTGTGGTGCAGGGAACTGGACTAGATGACCTCTCAAGGTCCCTTCGAGTCCTTTGATTCCAGTATCTCAAGGACCGGCACCACTCCAACCTCCAGCAGCCTCAGCTCTCACGGGCACCAACACCACAGCTCACAGCAGTGTTTGAAATCAGAAAAAATCATTCAGAGTAGGGAGGCCACCCACCTAGCAAGAGGGAGCGGGCCCAGCCTCCTCACCCATGGGAGCGGGGAGAAGGGGAGCCTAGTCTCCATTTGCCCATCCAGCGAGGGGCACCCAGCCACTCTCGCCTGCCTGCCCGCCCAGAAGTGGGGGCTGCCCAGCTTCCTGGCCAATGCACGGTTGTACCTCTATAGCCAAGGAGCGCAGCTTTGCTAGGATTCTCTTTGTCTCATTCACTTTCTCCTTCACGTTGGCCCGTGTCAGCCGTCTCCTGACACGCAGCCCCTGCTTCGCATACAGCATCTGAACACAAAGCACAGCGGTCACAGACCTGCGGTGAGCCTGACACCACCGGCACTGGAAACCATCCAACAGCAGGCGCAGCTGCTCTGGGCTCCGAGCGTCTGCTGGTCACATCCAGCCCTGGCTGGTGAGGTGTGTGCAGCAAGGGTGGGCCCACATCCGTAGCCCCGATCTCCAACACGGCTCTCGCCAGTGCCATGGCTCTCAGTTGGCAGGGGAGAGGAGTCTCCACGGAGCGGGACACATCTCAGAACTAATGTTGGGGGGACCTAGCCCCACACGTCCCAACGCTGAGCCACACAGGGGAACCTGGCCCTACACGTCCAGCCACACCCCTGCACTGAACCCATCGCAGTCTCATGGGGGATCCTGGCCCACACATCCCAGCCACACCCTATCTGATTGGGGCAGGACAGTGTAAAAGCAATGAGTGTTTGAAAGGCAGGTGGCTGTGAGGCTGCATTTTCACTGGGGCTCAGGGACTCCTGAGGCAGCAGAGCTGGTAGACTATGTCAGTATGATGGGAACTGGCAGGCAGGGGCTGGTGTGGGCAGAGGGACCCCCTGGGTAGGTGGGGAGTGGATAAGCAAGGGGCAATATCCACAGACTCTCTCACCAACTGTCACAGAGGGCCCTTAGCATAAAAACCAACCTCTTTGCCAAGTGGCTGGCCATCAGGGCGCCATATGAGGCTTATCTGGTTACTCAGATATTATCCTGAGTTGGGGCAGGTAAAGGGACAGCCTCCTGCAGACAGGTAGTAGCTTCCATTTTACAGTTTAAGGTCCCAATCCTGCAAGCTGCTCCACAGAGCCAAGCCCACTGGTATCGGGGAGCTCCAGGCGGGCAGGCCCATGCACCTGTTCAGAACAGTTGCAGGAGCAGCAGGAAGGAGGCAGCGATGATGGGCACAAAACCACTGGCCGTGCAAACACAGAGTTCCTTCAGACCCTCAGAAAAGTTGAACTCCACAGGCACTAAACATCTCCAGCTTGTCCCACCCCCCCAAACTCCTCACAGAGCCAGTGACCACCCAAAAGCCCATCCCTGCACCCCACCAATCCCACCCAACTTACAATGTTTTGTGTCAGGGATTTCAGCCGACATCTGTCGAGGTTGTTTGGACGCGTCATCATTTTTTTCTCTGCATTCAGCGAATACTGCCTGTAATTAGAGAGAGATTGTGAGCCCTGAGCCAAGGACCACACTCCCACATCCCACAGGCAGGGCAAGGCTCCAAAACCAAAGCCTCGGCCATGAATCTCAGGGGCTTCATGGGCGCCACTGGCATCACCCCTCTCTGAGATGCTCTTCCTTCGCCTGGAGGGCGTTGGAGTTGGCATTAGACAGGACTTTGTGTTTTCCCTTCGTATGAAATTAGGCTCTAGACTACACTGGGCCTCTGCCCCACGAAGCCATCGCCTGGAATGGGAGCCCAGTCAGTTTCAGTCTCCCCTCTTGTCCACGTGGGTCTTTCAGGGCAGAAGACAGGGAAAGCATTTTAAAGCCCATGGGAAGTTGTTCAAGCACAGAATGGCAGGCTCAGCACCTGACGCCACATTCAGCTTGCTGTGGCACACCCGATTAGCACCTGCTAACAGCCACCTGCAGCACTGCAGCCTGCTCTGCCCGACGCCTCCCGGGCGAGTGGTGTCCTGCAGGAGCTACAGGGTAAATGTGGAGACCATTCAACCTCTCCTACCTCTTCTGGCTTCCACCCCTTCTTCTTTTTCCCTCCCTCGCTACCCCTCTTTTTGTGTCTGGATAGCTTTCTTCCTAACCCTCAGAGCCCTCCACTTGGGAAGGAACCTGTACAGTTGTACTTTAGAGTTTCATAAAAAGCAGCAGAGGAAGCACCCAGTGTCTTGCATTATAACACTGTTCTTCTAATTGCTGTTGCATCTGTGCAGCACACAGGCCTGCCCTGATCACGGCTCAGGAAATTGTGTGCCTCTCGGTTCCATCAGACTAGCACTTTCCCAGAGTGTTGGAAGCTGAGGCCTGCCCCTTTCAAGGAAAATGACACATTTCACCCCATCCATTTCAAAGTCTACATCTTCCACACTGCCACCTGCGTCCCCCAGGGGCCACATACCACGCTTGGGGAAATGCTGCCTACGGCAGCCAGGCCAGAGTCACAAAGTGTTGTGTGTCTAACTGCTAGGTGCCTAGAAAATCACAGGACCACCCTGTGATCCACAAAGCCTGAACTAGGCACCTAGATTCTCCATGCAATCAATTGGGAGAGATTGGCACCTTAGACTGTGGTTCACAACAGCCAGCTTGCTAGGGGAGCTGCCGAAACTACCAATGGGAGATGCAGAGGAGAGGAAAGCGCCACCCCTCTCAGGAGAGAGGCACCTAGCTCTGCTAGCCATTCACAAACAGGAACGCTCTCCAGGAGTCAGGTGACTCCAGGCATCTGACCGATTTGTGTGTGAATGAGTTGGGCAGGCACACTGGGTCCAGGCCAAACAGCCAGACTAGGTAGTGCCCATTCAAACTTTACCTCAGTGGTTAGTGCTCTGCCCTGGGATGGGGGAGAGACAGGTTCAAGTCCCATCAGGTAGAGGGAAGAAAAGATTTGAACAGGGGTCTAATTCCCACCTTTCAGGAGAGTACTGTAACCACTGAGCTGTTGCATACTCTGATGTGGGGCTCCTGCAGTCTCTCCTGCTGAAGCTGTTCCACTGGGGATAAATAATTAACGTGTCACTGGAGCAGAGGGACTGGCCCATGGATTTCCTGCCTCTGGCATATAAAGATTTCAAAAAGAAAGCAAAGGAAAGAACATGGAGCAACGGTCTCAAGTTGCTGGTGGGGAGGTCTAGGTTGGACATTAGGAAAAAGTTTTTCACTAGGAGGGTGGTGAAGCACTGGATGGGTTACCGAGGGAGGGGGTGGCATTTCCATCTTTAGAGGTTTTTAAGCTGCAGCTTGACAAAACCCTCGCCGGGATGATTTAGCTGAGGTTAGTCCTGTTTTGAGCAGGGGGTTGGACTAGATACCTCCTGAGGTCCCTTCCAACTCCAATAAAATATTCTATGAAAGCAGAGACTCACTAACCTGCAGCCAGCTACAAACTCCTCCAGCACCTTCTTGAGTCTGTCATCTGCTTTAGACTTTGGCCGCCTCATGAGCGTCTCCACATCATCCAGTCCATGTTCCTGTGGAGACAAGTGCCACATTAAATTACCCCAGGGTGCAAGCAAAGATATGCAGCAGGGAAAGGAGTGCCTTTGTGTCCCATCCCCAAAGAATTCACCTAAAATAACATCGTTGCCCTTTTGCCAGGAGAGAGAAAATGTCTGGGCCTTGCAAGTCAGCTTCCTGTCAGAGGAGAATCAGTGATGACAAAGCAGGGTATATGTAACCCGTCCGTGCCCAGGGTAGCCCACTGATAATGCCAGGATCAGGGCAGGCTGCAAAAGGAGAGCAAATTCTCCCAGCACTGGTGGGTGACACTGCAGTCAGACTTCCCAACCAGCCACAAACAGTGCTTCTGATTCCCC
>ML675625.1:1042741-1071313 GCA_007922155.1 Mesoclemmys tuberculata
GGGGGGGGGGAGAGTAAGGAGAGTTGGCAGTAGTGTGAGAGGAGTGTTGCAATCAACCAGAGCCACCAGACCAGATCCACGACAAAGGCACAAGAGAACAGAGAGGAGGAAATAGCCTGTTGGAGGCCCGGTACAATCTGAGTTACTTGACCACTGTCCTAGCCTAGATCGCTTCAGTTGCTCATTTGGTTATTCTGACCCCTGCAGTGTGACACTGTCCAGTTGGCAGAGATGAGTAGGACTACTGAGTGACCTTGCAGATGTCTCCGTTTCTGCATAGCACTGCATATATCAAGACAAAATACAGACACTGTATTGCTTGCAGCTGCACACAGATGACAGTGATGGGAACAACAAGCACACTTTCATTGGAAGGAGCATACTTTTACACCACCCCTCCTATCACCGGATGTTGTTTTGATGACCCCAATTATCATGGTGTGAATGGAATGTAGTTAAGGAAGAAAACCCAGTGTAGGTAATTAACATATCTGATAATGAGTGGAGAGTAATTAGATGAAAGTTGTTTATGGAAGGGTATAAGTAGTCACTACTTAGACAAAGGGGCGCGCTCCATCAACACCTGTCGGTTGGCCCACAGGATCCACTGACTCCCTGGCGGGGCCCCTGAAGAAAGCCGTTCCTGTATACAGCTTTCTAAGTAATTGCTTAGCTCTCCAGGCTTAGTGAGTAGGATATATTGTAGGCTTTGTATCTAACTAATATATTTATAAAAAACCTTGCACATTGTGGCAAACAGCCAGCTTCTCCCTAGTGGGTCTCGCACTTCTGCCTCTTGTAGTGGACCAAGACGTTGCTGGGCACCCCGTCTTCCCAGGGAGGGGGGTAGGCACCCGGGCCCACCTGCTCCTCTGGGTCCCAGCCCAGGGGCCCTCTGAGTAGCAGCTATTTGCTGCTGGCACCTCACTTGTAGCTGCAGGCTTTTCCCTTGGGCCACTTTCCCCCCTCTGTCTTTCTGGCTTCTTGAGCCCAGTACCTTCCTCAGGACTCCACCTCTCTCCCACACACCGCTGTACTCCGTTCTGTGCTCCTCCACTTCTCCACACCCCACTGTACTCCGTTCTATTCTCCTCCACTTCACACACTCCTCTGCTCACCACACACCTACTCCTTCTACTCCCCACTGTCTCTCAGGAGTAGAGGGTTTTTATAGGCACCTGGGTGTGGCCTTAATTGGTGTCAGCTGACACTAATTACCTTTTATGGACTCTGGCTAGTCTATAGGGTATAAAGCCCGGATCATTCTAGCACTTATATAGCGCCCTTCCAGAACTTTCCTACTGCCCTCTGTCCTTGCTATACCACAACATTAAACCTTATTAATCTGCAAGTCAGGCGTGCCATGTCTCACGGGTATCCACACTGATCACAAAGTGTCCAGGAGCAACATAGGCCAATGGAAAGAAGTGCAGCTGTGAGCAGCCTCAGCAGCACAAAGCTGCTATTCATAGGGCCCCTGGGCGGGGCCCAGAGTAGAGGGCGGGCCCAGGTCCCTACCCTTCTCCCCTCACTGTGCACTACAGAGGCACCGACACCCAGAGACAGGGGCAACAGGTGGTGCTCCGACCCACCACACAAGAGCAAAGCGCAGGATCCACCATAGCAGCGCGGGCAATTTGTCAAAGTCTGCAGAAGAAAAGAGTGAGGGGGGATTTGATAGTGGCCTTCAACTACCTGAAGGGTGGGTTCCAGGGAGGATGGAGCTAGGCTGTTCTCAGTGGTGGCAGTTGCCAGACAAGGAGCAACAGTCTCAAGTTGCAGTGGGGGAGGTCTAGGCTGGATATTAGGAAAAACTGTTTCACTAGGAGGGTGGGGAAGCGCTGGAACAGGTTACCTAGGGAGGTGGTGGCATCTCCATCCTTAGTGGTTTTTGACAAAGCTCTCGCTGGGATGATTTAGGTAGGGTTAGTCCTGCTTTGAGCAGGGGGTTGTTCTAGATACCTCCTGAGGTCCCTTCCATCCCTAACCTTCTACGATATAACAGCTGCCACCATCTCAGTTTTGCACATGCTGCGCTTTTCATGACCAAACCCATGTGAGCAGCCAGGGCTCAGTCCTGCTGGAGCCCTGACGACAGAGAGTGAGGAGGGAACTCAATACCTGGCACATTAACGACGCAGGCTTTGGGCTTCTGATCTTCAGTTTTAACTGATAAATGCCAATAAAATACCGTGGGGAAAAATGAAATTTATGTTTCTTCAATGAGCACTGGGAAAACGCCAGAAATGGTTACGTGCATCTCAGGGCTTGCCTCCAGCAACCTGTTGTATGGTAGCTGGTCCGTGTAGACCCTGCTTGTGCACAGTGACGTCTCCCTACTGCCCTGTGACATAGTACAGTTTGAAACAGGGCTCTGGGAAAATGGTACAGAACTTCACACGGAGATTATAGTCTTGGCTGCACTACAGTGAGAAGTAATGTTTGGGATATGCAATTACTCCTTACAGCACATACAGAGAGCCCAAACACCCCGGTTACTGGACAGCTGCCATAAAGCTCAAAAATTGCTAAAAATAAACCTCAGAAGAGAAATGAATGAGCCCCAAGAAGCAGAAGCCCAGTCCAAGCTATAGGAAGAACCAGTGCACCAGGAAGAGCCAGGGTTTCCTCGCCACAGCTATACTTTACCAGGCGTTCAGCTATTTTGACAATCCAGTTGGAATTGTAGAGCCTCCAGGTGTGATCTTCCCAGTAGCTCCAGACATACACACAGGGCTTCTCATGCAACAAGGACAGGCAGCTGTAAGAACTGAGAGCAGCAGGCAAAGGAGGTTACAACTCATATTAAGCGACTGGAGCAGGCAAAGCCAAGCCATTTGAATATGTCAGTTGCCTTGGGGAAGCCAGTCATGAGATGCATGGCTCTGCAGACAAGAACTCTTCTGCCTGAGCTCCAAGAAAGAAGCACCGTGCTAAGACTGTGCTGTGCGGTGCCCAGACTCACAGAGGGGCGTAGGCGTGCTGACGCTGATTGCAGCCCCTAGCAAATCACAGGCACACACTGGCACCCACCTAAGCCAGGTGCTAGGCTTAATTTGTGATGCACAGGGAGAGACAGGAGCCTGAAAATGCAGTTCACAGCAGCCAGCCGAGAGCTGCTTGGACTAACCAGCGGGGGATGCCAGCTCCGACGGTGCCTAAGGCCAGGCTTCAGGGAGGCTCCTTCTCTGTGATTCACAGCTGGCAACCTCTCCCCTGGAGTCAGGTGGCCCAAGGTGTCTTGGGCAGAGGTACCCAAGCTATAGTTGCACCTATGGGGGTGCAGGTGAACGTTCGGAGGGCACATCAGGGCCCAGGCCAGCCCTCACAGGGGGTGGGAAGGGAGCACCCCCCAGCCCCACTCTGCCCTCAGCTCTGCTCTGGCCCCACCCTCCAACCATGGCCTCGGCGCCCGACCCCAGCTTGCCCTCAGCCCACAACTGCAGCATGCAGCCTCAGCGCCTGCCCTCTGGTCACAATGCAAGGCCTTGGCCCGTGGCCCCCAGCCTCAGCATTCAGCCCTTGTCCCCCGCCCTTGGCCCTGGTCACGGTCCCCGCCTGCAGCACCCAAGCCCCGGCTCCTGGCCACCAGGGCCTGCTGCAGTCCTGCTCCCAGCTCAGCCCCAACCACAGCCCCCCAGCTGTGGCCCTTCTGCCAGCCACGGCCCCTGGCTCCGAACGATGCCCTAGCTGGAGCGTCAGGGATGGGGTTAGAAGGGGGACCCCTGACCTAGGGTGCTTCTTGTGAGAATGAATTAAGCAGGAACTTAACTACACCCAGAACAGCCAGAGGAGAAGGGGGCGACATCAGGTTATAAGGTTTAGCCCAGAGCCTAAAGAACTCGTGCAGGATGTAGGAGACCCACATTCAGTTCCCTCCACCACAGAGGGTGAAAGGATTTGAAGCGGCCTTCCGTTGCTCAGGTGGGTGCTCTGACCATGGAGCTCAGGGCTACTCTGATGTGGGGCCCCCTCGGTCTCTCCCATGAAGCTGTTCTACTGTGGACAAACCGTCACTGGTCCAGAGTGAGAGAGAAGGACTCTGTAGTCCAGTGGTGAGAGGTGGAAGATCCAGCGCTCAGTTCCCCCTCCCCAGCGACTCTTCAATCCACAGTGGAATAATTTAAATGGGAGAGATCAAGGGAGCCCCACATCAGAATAACCCACAGCTCTGTGGTTAAAGCACTTTCTGAGAGGGGTGGGAGAACCATGTTCAGATTGCATTTTTCCCTGCTTCAGCAGACAGGGGAACTGAACCTGGGTTGCCCACATCCCCTATGACAGCTCTAACTACTGGGCTAAAGTTATGAGCTGGGCACCACAACTACCAAATCAGGCCCCACTCATCATCCCAGATTCGAGGATTGCTCTGGGGCTTTGGCAGGAGACAGCTCTCTGGATGCCTAAAGAGAGGTAGCAGCGTGCATGGCCACAGACAGAAACACAAATGCCAAGGAAACTTTTACCCTAAAAACTTAGGCACCAAGTAAGGTTAGACACCTCCTGGATTCAGTGGAAGTTCTGCGCATCTCCATTGGAGCCCAAACCTGGGACATATGTGCCTAAGTCTGTCGCTTAGGTGCTGAGGAACCTTTGTGAATCTAGTCCAGAGTGTGCCCAGATAGCCCCTATCCTGCCATATTGACTGGATGCAAGGGCTGATGCAGTGTGGAGGGCAGAGCCAACTCCAACAGGGGAGCTCAAAGAGCCCTCCAGGGCAGCCTGAAATGACCCTCCTGACTTACATGATGACTCTGTCGGGGCCCTAGACACCAAACCTTCTTTGGGAGTCAAGCTTGTCTGGCCACCAACTCTGGACTCTGGCATCATTTTGAACCCCCAGCAGCAAATCCCCTGGACAGGAGGAGGACTGTTTGGGCACTTCCACCAGCCGGACGGGGGGCTGCTCGCTAGAGCACAGCAGGTGGTTGGTGATGCCCCAGCACACAGAGCAATGCTCACAGCTGTGTCTCCCCACAGCAGGGAAGATACTAAGTGCTTGCAGGAGGGCACAGCGTGAAGCCAATGGGTTTGTCCGCTGCCACCCCAAAGTGTAAAACGCAGCCTCAGCAGAACCAGATGATGCTCAATGGAGCCTAAGACTGCCTAAGCCAGCCAACAAATGGGAGAATAGCCCTGTGAGACCAACCAAGTGGGGGCAGGACTGAGCTCCTCTTGATGTCTGGCAATCAGCTAAGTCTGAGCCCCAGGGGGATGAAGGCTCAACAGACACGGATGCCTAGACAGCTCCCAAACCATGAGGGGAAGAGCGACATTTCCTGTCTTCTGTCCCATAGCAATCCTCTCCCTGCCCGCTCTGGGGACTCCTTGTACCAGCGACACACCACACTTGGAGTCTCTCATATCCAGCATTGGAGATGCTGAATTCTCCCCAATGTAGCCAGCATGACACTTCTGCAATGACAGGCAGAACCACGGTTCTCCTGGGGAGAGCAGCCTTTACTTCTCTACGTAGGGCTGAGGGCTCAAACGGACATCGGCCCCTAGCGTCCGTTCAAATCAATGACGTCAGGAGCCCAATTCCCGCCAAGCATTCCCCACCTTGTCACCACAGCACCTCGCTGGCTAGGTGCAACGATGGTCTGCTAGGAGCCGACATCAAAGCCCATGTCCCTGTCCCTGTCGCTGTGTAGGGTGTGTACATCACACAGCTTGCTAAGCAGAGTCCTGTTAATGCCTTATGGAAGGAAGAGTCCAAAAAGGCTTTGTGAATGAGGCTTAAGTAAGAGTACACCACGAAGGGGACTCACCTGTCGTACTCGGTGGGCTCTGGCCTTTGGCTTGCTGTCATGGATTTGTTCTGTAAAGTTGTACTAGGGGCCATGACTTCAATATCCAGCTCATCGTCTGAACTGGGATCCAGCAAAGACTGTTTTTCTTCAGGTCCATCTCCTTTCTCAGCTTTCTTAGGAGCTTTTGTCACAACCTCTTCAGCTTTCCCATAGTTCCCTTGCAAATACATTCAATGGTCATATATTATTGCTCATATCTGCCATAGCCGAGACAGGACAGCCTGCTACCGTCCAGCCACTGGAGTACTAGAAACAAGAGTCAGAGGAGGAGCATTCTACTATCCCAGGCCCCTGGCATTCGACTGCTTTGACATGCAGCCATCAGAGTATTGCGCTACAAGCTGGAGCCTCTGGAGAGCCGAAAGCAATAGTACCCTGCCATCATCTGACTGGCCAGCCAGCCAGCCTATTTATCCCCAGAGCACACCCAGGAAGTTCCCTGGGCAACACCACAGACACAGGCTGCAGACAGAGCTCCTCACAGACGCGGAGGAGTTAAAGGTTTTACTAGAGGAGCCTTTAGCCCCCTGGCACCCTCCCCAGACTCAGAGAGACCTGAGCAGGCCGAGCAGCACCCCTTCCTTCCCCCAGCCAACCCACTCCAGTGGGAAGCAGCTTCCTACCATCATCATTCACTTCACTCAGAAGTTTGGGACTCTGAGCTTTCTTTTTAATCTTTTGTCATTGGTTGCTTCCCCCGTTGCCCCATCCCTCTAATGTCCTCAGCTGCCTGGCATTCTCCCCACCCCCAGCCATTTTGCTTCTCAGTCTCCTCTTCTGCCTCCTCTCCCTCCTTCTCTCTCTGCTCCCCCATTTCCCTCTCCCACTCTCCTCCCTCACTCTGCAATCCCTTCCCACCAACCCCTCCCTTACTTCAGCCCTGAGTCTCCCCAAAGCCCTAATTGTGGACCGTTCCCTGGGAATTCGGACAACCTCCAATCCATTTGGAAAAGGCCTGAGGTAGCTAGAATATTTATCACCATAGCCTGAACTAGTAAGCTCGACCCTGTAACCTGCAGGCTGTGTTCAGCTGTGACATTCTTGCTGTGCAGTCCTGTGTAACTGTGAGGGCACTTTACAGCCATAACTGTGAACTAATCTGGCTAGGAAGTCATATATTTTGACTAGGCTCAGAAACTGTTTCACTTTGTTTCTTCTAATCCAAGGGAACAGGAACATCAGAAATATTTACCTACTGAGATCTCAAAACTGACAGGCTTGGAGCCTACGGAGGGGTCCATCATAGTCACTTCAAAGAAGGCCGCGTAGAGGAGGAATTCTTCCTTCACTCCCAGTGCGTTCTAAACAAGGAGACAACAGCCAGCCCGACGGTCACAAGGGGCATGGCCCAAATATCCCAAGCAGAGCAGTGCCCCAGGGACCTGAGAAGAGCACTCTGGCGTGGACCTAGAGCCCTGGACCTAGACAGACATCAGCACCTTTGACCCACGCACCATGAGGTGCGGCTGCCAGGGCTGCAGGGCCCGACAAGGAGGAATGAGCTGATGCAGGATGGTGTCCCCAGTTCCTTCCAGAAAGATCTCTGAGGTGGTAGTGGAGCAACAGCTCTATCCTCCAGAATTCATCCTGGCCCTCCCTAGTTCAGGGCCTATGTGATGGCACAGGGGAAGCCTGAGAAGGTCTCAAGTAACACTAAGGTGCCAATACCCTACTGATGAACTCCGCTCTCTCTCTCCTTGTCACTGCACCTGGATGGAGGCTCCCCTGCTTCCCCAGCATGCAATGGAGAGAGGGAGCTAGGTAACTTTCCAACCCACATCCCTTCATCTGCAGCTGGCCAGGAAGTGCATCCTCTGAGTTGCAATTTTATTTACCCTGTGCTGACCTCCTCAACTGCCCCGCTGAATCGCAGACTCCATTGCCAGGGTGCGTGGCAGGGCTGCTCTGCTCAACGCAGCGGGACCGTGGCCCAGTGGATTCATTCATAGGTTCCAGCAGCTCATCAGAGTAACAATGACAAGGGCTAGCCAGAGGAAACCTCAGGCAAACACTCTGGGGTGGGATCAGGAGCCTGGCCTATTGTCCCCAGCCACAATGCAAATATTGAGTTATTGCAATGGCTTTCTGTCAGTGCAACGTGGGAGAGGGCCCTTCCCAGGACGGGCAGTGGACAGGGCACTCTGAGACGAGAACTCAGCCCGTGAGTGCTGAGTCAGAGCTGGAGACACGAGGCTGCTAGGCCAAAGTCCAAAGTGCTCCTCAGTAATGGACAGGAGCGCATGCTCCTCTGGCACAGGAAGGACCCCACTGTGACGTTGCTCTGAGACCCATCTAACCCCATTCCGTGTATCCCAGAGCAGCACTGTGTCACCAGCCACGCCGACCCAGCGTGAGACAGATAGCTCAGACTGAGTGCAAACCCCGTGCTTCTTCCCTTCCCCCGGCCCTCCTGTGAAACAACTCGTCAGCCCCGCAGCACCCCACCTCGGGGAGCGGATGGAGCTCCTCCACCTCCACAGTGACCTCGCCTGGCTGCTCTGCCTCCTCGGAGCTGCTGGCCTCTTCCCCGCCTCGTCGCTGGCTCTGCTCTTTGGCACTGGCCTTGGATTTCTCCTTGGACTTTTTACTCTTCTTCTTCAGCGTCAGTTTGCTCAGGGCACCCCGCAGCACCTCCCGGCGCTTCCCATCCACTGCGCTGGGGCTGCTGAAAATCTCCACAGAAATGGCCAGGAGGATGCGGCCACGGTAGAATATGCCTTCCCCCAGACCCTCGTTCAGATCCTTATGGACATCCCGCAGAGCCGAGTTCTGGGGGGAGCCGTACAGGTTTACCCAGGCCGGTCCAAAGGTGGGGTTAAAGCCTGCAGGAACAGAAAGGTTTCCAAGTAAGTGGTTTAGGATTTGCCTTCATTCACAGGTGCACCTCCAGAAAGCCCTGCCCCAGACAGACCCACTCCAAACAAAGACAGACACACACCCCCACCCACAGACAGACCTGGGCATGTCCCACAGACAGCCATCCCTGGCTGTGGCAGGAGCATGGAGTAGGGGTGGGGATGCAGAATCATATCTGATGCTGGAGGTGCTGCCTGGGCAGCTGCACTGCAGGGTGGGGTGCGGAAGAGTGGGGTGCACAGGCCTCACCATTCCTCCCTGGATCAGATATCTGCTGCAGGTTGATGAAGTGCGTAGCGAGCGCCACGTCCCCAATGTTTGCGTCGTCTAACACTTGGACTTTGATTTTTCGGGCAAGAGGAGGGAACATCTCAATGAAGCTGATCTGCTCGTTCCATTCCGGTTCTGCAGTGTCATTTTCCACCGAGGTCTCCCCCTGGGGCAGAGGGTGACATGAGCACTGCACCGCGCACTGGAGAACAGGTTCAACAGGGTTCACTGAGGATTCTGGGTGAATCTGTGCAGAATCCCCCGCATCTGCAGGGCCCTCGGGGACTCCCCGTTAGTGCAGGGCTCTGAGGCCCTGCTCCTCTGTTCTGACCTGACTGCAAACACAGGGAGAGTCACTCGATAACCCTGACCCTAGCGTGTAATGCTGCATAAACCAGCCCCAGCCAATCGAGAGCTTAGCACATGGGAGCGCACCATACTGGAGCATAGCTGAGCAAGGGTCAGAGCCAAGGGGCATCCCCTCCACCCCCCTGTGGAGGTGGAGGGTGAGGGCTTGTCCTGGAGGGTAGAAGGCAGAAAATATAAAATGGGGGGAAAGTAAATGTAATGTCCTCAGCTGCTGTCCTGCTCTGAAGAGAAGCTATGCAAATGGCCTGGTTTATTGTCCCACTAACCTCATAGCAAATGGCTGAGTTTATAAGGCTCTGCAGGACGGAGGATGAGGCCAGTAGCTAGAGTTGTGAGCAACAGGGGCGTGCTAGCTTCCCAGTTGGCTGGCTCACAGTTCGTGGCTTCTCGGGCATCTTGGAATCATTCTCTGTGTTTCATATGAGGGAAGCATTTCCTAAGGCCTCTGCACCACACTACAGGGCTGAGGGAAAAGCTGGGCCAGCCATCACAGCAGGCTCTGTAGGACAGGCTGGTGTGGTACAAGGCAGCGCTGGCTGGGCTGCCTATTCTGGACTGTTTCAACGCATCCAGACACCATGGTGACAGGTACGACAAATAGTCATCCGCTGAACACACCGAGGGAGCCAGACATGAGACAGTCAATTGATTTCATCCTTGGGATTTCTTCCTATACGCATAGTGTGAGGAGCTACAGAAACATCGGTGTGTGTCTGTCTGTCTGTCTGTGTGTGAGAGTCAGGCCGTCCGGACTCCCGCAGCAGGCTGGGAGGTACTCAGAGCTTGGGCTGTGGCATGAGGTGAGTATCTCACTGCAGAGATAAGATTCCCATCAACAGCTCCTCTCCTCAATGAACCTATCCAGGCTCAGATGAGCCCTAATCACATGACTTCCCTACTTTATTACTGGCTCATGGTGCTGCTAACCACATGACTATCCAAGCTCTGATTGGCTCAGACTGTTTCTCCAGGTTTCAGTATGCTCCCTGCATCCCTCCGGTCACGTGCGTTTCCCAAGCAATGGCTCAGCTGCACAGAGGAGTGACGTCGGGCTCAGCATGCAAAACCGAGGGTCTGCTGAGCCCTCCTGTGGGATGCAGAGCCCAGTGCCCAAGCACAGACTTACCTGTTGCCCAGCAAATGAGACCTGCACATACGGATCGATGAAAACTTTCTTCTCGCCCACAATCTTGGAGAGCCCCCCCATGATCCCAGCGCTCATGCTGGGCAGGCCCTCGGCTCTGTAAATCTTGATGCAGATTTTGGCCCACGGTCTCTCAGCTGGGACTCTCTTAGGCAGCAGCAGGTTCCTAGAAGAAATAATCCTTGTTCTACTGGTCACACTAAATCATATGTCACCTAAGGGCACCACAGCCAGGCAAAGCCCACATACACAGGAAATATGGGACCTGCTAGGCCAAGGGCTAGCCTCCCATCTCTGACATGGACTCTGTCAGGGCTTCAGAGAATGGTGCCAGAAACCCATGATGAACTGCCAGACAATGACTTGCCACAGGGGACACAAGACTTTCCAACACACACTTACTTTTCAATGTCCTCATTCTGGCTGGATGAGGAAGTGGGAAGGGAGCCCATTATATCACCGCGTGCAAAGACAAAAATGTTACACTTCACAAATCCTTTCACTCCTGCCCTGGTGTCCTTCGGGTCATTGATAACAGCCCACTTCTGAAAGAACCTGTGATCTAAAACAGAAGGACAGGGACTCTGAGCTGGGAATCCTAGTCTAACCACTGCAATTTCTTCAAAAAGTCTGGGTCTACAATTCTGAGATCAGAGAACCAACTGCACTGGAACCATAGCCCTGGGCAAACTCCAACTGGCACATAGACTCATAGACTTTAAGGTCAGAAGGGACCATCATGATCTTCTAGTCTGACCTGCACATTGCAGGTCACAGAGCCTCACCCACCCACTCCTGTAACGTTCTCAGGTCAGTTCTTTGACTGTAATTCACCGTAGCTCCAGTGTGTCCCACAGAGCCACACAAGCAAGGATCAGGCCCAGAAGTCCTTTGAACCCGTGCAATACCTTCTCGGGGAAGTGATGAAAACCTCTTGCTTGGGATTTTTACATTTGGGTGAGACAAAGCCTCGGAGAACAAGCCTGAAGGTACAATAGTGACCTGGCCGCAGGGGCAGGAATGAGATGGGACTGTTTTTTTGGCTTTTTATATCTTCACATTCCCATATCAAAGACCTCTGCTTTGGACAGGTGTTTGCTCATCATTGGGGCCTGAATGATTAATGCTCTGGGGGAAACCCATTTTCTAGCCTGCTCCTTCTCTACTTGCTTGTGCAGCAGCGTGACGGTGAGGGGAAGGGGTGCTGGTTACTGAGTTAACATGGAGTCCCTGTCCCTAAAGAGAGGTGGGTGTGGGTCAAGGTGCAGAAGTAAACAATGTTGAGGGATAAAACAGGGAAGCGAGAGCAGCAACCCCAGGCTCTGCACACTGTACCTGGCTGGCTGTACACAGTCTCGGCATCAATTTTGAATGTTCCTATGCGTGTTCCCAGGAACGGGATCTTCTTTGAGTGAAAAACCTGCACATAACACAAATCCCACGCTGACCACAGCATGCACAGCTCTGTCAGGAGAGCAGAGCAGCTGGGCAGAGAGGCAGGCTGCTAAGAACCAAAGGATCCTTCAACCAGAGTCTGCCCAGCAGGATGAGCCTTCATTAGCCCAGAGGCTGCCTGCTCTTCAGTGGCAAAGGGCATCTGAAACACACACACCAACCTCCCCCAGCCACCATGCCGACCTCCCCCATTTGCCGGAGCAAAGACTTATGCTGAGCCAGCCTCTCCCTGACACCCAAACTGACCAAGGCTCACACCAGGGCGACCACGCAAGGAGCCCGGGCCAAGGCCTGAACCAGCTGACGTCTCACCTTGCTCCGTGACAAGCTACTTGCTGTGCCCAGGGCCTGAACCGTGCCAACCTCCTCTCACGCTCAGGCCAAGCTGACTCACTGCAGTGCTGCATCTGGGTCAAGGCTGGACTGAACTGAGCCAGCCCCCTACTTCCTGCCTGGGCCCTCGTGCCTGGCTGAGCACAGTTCTGCAGGGAAGGGAGCTGTGCTGGGCCATGGCAGGAGGGGGCAGGCTGCGCTTTGACAAACAGGCGCTCTCGTTAGAAAGAGCCTCACGTAAATCTTCAGAGCTTCAGGCCTCAGTACCTTTAAAGGGCTGATTCTACCCTGCCTTCCCCCCATTTATACATGTGCAAAAGCTGCCAAATCAGAACGTCCCCTACTTCCCACGTCCCATGCAAGAGCATGTCACACCCCGTCTGCGAGCCAGGCAATGGGGCCCATTCCTGGGATGTTGCTGAGAGCAGCTCATGCCACCACTAGGGGGAACAAAACAGCTGCAAAACGTGACTCATCTCCAAGAGACAAGGTGAGGTGATATGGTTCATTGGACCAACTTCTGCTGGGGAAAGAGACAAGCGCTCCCCAGGTCTGGGAAAGGCTCACACTAACTGCAAGGCAGAACAGATTGTTTAGCATAAATCGTTAGCTCATATCCTAGGGACCACTCAAGGTAAAGTGGCCCGTTACCTTTCCTGGGCCTGACACAGCTAGAACCACACTGCACATAGCTCCTTTCCATGTCAGTCACAGGACTTGTTTATGGAAAAATAAACCTGGGAAAAGAATCTGGGCCCATTTCTCCTGCTGTTTTATTGCTCGGTTTCCTCAGGGTCAGACAGGGCTGGGAAGGAACTCTCCCTTGGATCTCAGTCTCAGTGGGAGCGTCAGGCGAACCCCTAAGAACAGTTGTGCTAAAATGTTTAACAATTTACAAATGTAGCTGCAAATTGCCAGGCAGCTGTAACCCTGTGGGCCTTATGAGAGCAGGAAAAGGACAAGCTGTGTACAGTGGGGTAAGAGCACGGTCAGATGTCGTGGGCCAATCCTTACCAATGCGTCAGAGGGCACACTTGCTATATATTGCTAAAGAAGCCCCAAGACTACCATTGCCTGCTCTGCCTGGGCTCTTGAAGGCACTGCCTAACGACGCACAAAGATATGAGAATGGCTATTGACTGCAATGGGCCCTAATAGCTTCACATAGAGCTTGTGTTATCTACAAGGAAGGCAGCGTTGTCTAATGGCTAAAGGATGGGATGAGAGTCAGACCCCTCGAGATTTATTCCCACTGACTAGCTGTATGATGTTGGCAAGTCCTTTGACTTGCCTATAGCTCAGTTTCCCCACCTGAAAAATGGGTGCCTTAGCTCTGTACAATACCCTGAAGATCTCCAAGTGGAAGGTGCTGCCATACACACACCCTAGAGAAGTGGGCACAGCAGGGCATACTTACTGAAATCTCTATGAGTCTGTGTAATAAAACTTCCCTTGGTTCATGGAATTCAAACACAAAATACTGCAAGAGAAGAGAGTGTCCTGAGCAGAGAGCTCCCATCACCACCCTGAGAGCCCCTCTCCCTGGACAAAGCCATGCCAAGAGTTCTTGCCTGAGGCTCAGCACCCGTGACAGTGCTGTGGGACACTGGCTGTGGGTCAGCAGTGCTCGAGTGGGGACAGAGGGCCACACGGCAGAGTAACAGCACCACAGCCTGCACCCAGCCACACTGCCGTGTCCCGCCTCCCTCCTTGCACTGGGACCTGCCCAGGTGGCTCTGGGCTCTCGAACAATGGTAGCCCTGCCCCACACCACGCACCTCATTGTAAAAGGGGCAGTTAGTTGACTTCTGTGTTGCCGTGTGCCTCTTCTCTTCTCCAACCTTCACCACCACAAAGGGGTCGATGTTCACCCCCACCAGCTTCTGGGCTTCAATGATATTGATCCCGATCTGTGGAAACATGAGAAAGAAATGCACTGACTGGTCCTATCCAGATCCTTTCGGAGCAGCTGGGAGTGGCACCAATGAGAGGAAAGCTTGCCTGTGGCCTTCTGCAGTCAATTTTTCCATAGACACAGCCTACCAGTTAGCCCAGAGCTGTTTGCATAGGCAGCTTTTGACCAACTTTCCAGGCAACCTTCTCCACTGCTTTTTCAAATGTCCTGTTGTTATTAGCGCTTCTTTAGACAGACATGTGATGGCATCCAGGAGGAGCAAGATAAATGTCTGTGGCCTCAAGACCTCATGGGAAATCAAAGACTTTCCTACAATTCAACGTACCTTTCCACTGACAAGTGGCAGGGCCTTTGCACCCTAAAACTCTATGTGTTCACTAGAATGTCCAGCCAAACACTGAAAAATAGGCAGTGGTTAGAGAACCGCAACATTTACAGCCCAAGTGGGACTTCGCTCTGCAGCACTGATTACACACAGAGCAAGGCTGTGTGGTCAAGCTGGCCTGGGAGACACAGCTCCGCTACTGAATGACTGTGGGGCAGCTGGTAACCTACTGCGGCCATGTTCACTGCTGGGATACAGGGTCTATTTGTGTCTGTTTGCTCATCCCTAAGATGAGGATGATACCACCGCCCAGGTGGGCTATGAGGGTCAGGTAATATCTGCATTGCACTTGGAGGGTGCAAACAGCTACAGAAGCATTATTATTGTTATTAATGATAATATTAATAATTATTAATTAATAAACTACAGGGAGCTGTTTAACAGCTGAGACAGCAAGAGGCTGATGTCTCTCCCCACACTGACTGCTCTTCACTGAGTTAGACATTTCTAGTCCACCTGAAACTCAGATCTGACTTTATGGCCAAGTAAGAATCACGGCTCATACTGTTCAAATGATGGATTCTGGACCCAGTTCCCTCTCATTCAGAATGTTCACAAAGACTCTCAGCCTCCCCATGGAGAAACACTGCCAGCAGTGAGAGGAACTATTAACACCCCTTCTCGGCCCCCAGCCACTTGGGCTGGAAATGGAGAAGTTTAAAAGCTTATACATTAAACAAGGAAAGGAGAGCTCTGCTGAGGCCAGAATGTGATTAATGAGGAAGAGGAATCAGGGACGTGGCAAAAAGGGCCCACGAGACTGTTCCTTGGAGTTGGTGGAGGGGCAGAGACAATGGGGTCCTGCATGCCTATTATATAGTGAAGGGAGACACTCGCCTGGCTCGAGCTGCCCTGAGACCGGAGAACCACTCCGCAGCAGACTTGGCTCAGGGGCAGAGGTCCAAGGGGATGCACCTGAGTTGCAGTAGGATTGTTTAGCACAATACCTGGAAGCTTTGTGGTCTAGGAGTGGCAAACAGGTCCCACTTGGAGAGGCATCTGGAACGGCTGCAAGGGAAACAAACTAGCTGAGTGGGCCTCTTACCAACACCCTTCCTGTAACTTACCTGGGCTGCCGCCTGCACGTGTGCAGGAATTCAATGTATTGCCAACCAGCACTGGCACCGGAGCTATGCCGAGTGTGGAGCTGTCATGGCTAGAAACCAGGGCCAGTCAGCCCAGACCTGAGCCAGCCTCCCAGCCCCATCAATTCCAAGTAAACCCGCCAGAGACGAGTCAGTGAGGCTGAAGACTCCGGGAAGAGGAAGCATTTCCCCCCTTTCTGCCAGGGAGAGCAGGATCCCAGCAGGCTGGCTGCACATAAAGCACAGGCTCCTTGGTGCCCAGGGCCCTGCTGGTGAGACTCTAAGCTCCTCACAGGAGCAGAGCACAAGGAGGGGTGGGCACCTGGATGCGGCTGTGTGGAGAGACCCACATTTGCACTAAGCCAGGCACTGAGCCCCACCTGGGCAGAGAAGAGGATGTGAGCCAGGTACCTCTTCACAGGGCTGAAGACAATGCCCAAAAACTCCATATCGGACTCATCGTCATAATCGTCCTCCTCATCGTCAGTCTCCAGGCCCTTCACCAGCTTCCTGCCCAGCGCCGTGGCCTTCTTATCCAGCTCCCGAGCTCGCTTCACATCAGCTGGCCTGGAAACACACACGCTTGTCACCCTCGTCTGATACTGCCTGGGCAAGACCAGGCATTAGACAAAGGAAGCGCTGCTCTTCCGGTCACCAACCACCGGGGCATCGCTCCAGGAGGGCACAGACACATCAGGCTACTTACTGCAGCTCCTCAAATCCGGCATTACGGATAATTAACTCTGAGCTGCAAGACACAGAAACACTGGTCACAAAGCGAGCATGTTATTGCTTTTCATCAAACACGTGCTGCTGAATCTGCTCTTGTTTTCACTGAACATCTCCCAGTGGTAAGGATCCTTATTTTCACTGCAGAGACTGCACAGACTTGCACACCATCAGTGCCTGGCCATCTCCTTAACACACACCCACCACTGTAGTCTCTGAGCTCCTCCGCTCAGAACTGCACCACCTCACTCCTCCCTTCTGACTCCACCACCCCACTTTGCCATGTCTGTGCGCCACCTCTCTCAGCCTCAGGGGATTGCCGGGATCAGAACTCACTTTGGCTGGGTCTACACTGACGGCAGCAAATTCGCCACCGTCAGATCTGCTCTGGATCGACTGAGCAGTCAGTATAGACACACTCAGTCGATCCAGCAAGCGACGCAGGAAAACCACCCCGGTAAGTGGCGTAGCGCTGCGTTGAAGGGAGCGCTGTTCCGAATCGCAAAGGTAAGTGTAGACTCTGGCTCTGCTGTAGCCCTAGCCACACCTTCATCCTTTCTCACTTTGACTGGTGCAATTCCTACTTACATAGTCTTCTCCAGGGCAGCACAGACCAGCCATCACAGTAGGGAGGTGCAGGCAGCCCCACTCTGAGCTATCAGGCCAGTGTTGGTAAAGACAAGGCTGCAGCTCTGATAGATGCAGACACCTACTCCATGCCCGTGTGGCTTGGAATCCCACTTCCCAGTGGGAAGTCTAGACTTCAGCACTGTCCTTATACGCTGTTAAACCAGTTCTGTCTGTCTCATCTCACGCTGTAAAACTACCACTGTGGACAGAACCGGAAGGGAACACGGATGGGCGAGTAAAGGCTGCCTGATTTTTTCCTTTCCCATTATTTTCAGTACCTGTCTTTCATCTGGTAGACAAAATCCTCTTCAACCCATGTGCCTGCTGAGCCATCAGGAGGCTGGTATCGCAGATCTAGCTCAATATAGATCTAGAAAGGAAAAACCAACTTGCGTGGAGGATACAGCAGCCATAAACTGCCTATTGACACATCCCAGAGGAGACGACAGGCCACTACAAATAAAGGGAAAAGTGAAAAAAGCCTAGCAAGGGCTTTCCTGCCTAGCTGGGCAACAGAATAAGCAGCCTGATTGCAGAATCCATCTGATGGTTCAGTAGACCAGCTGTCCTCAACCAGGGGTATGCGTTCCCCGGGGGTGGGGTCTTCCAGGGGATACATCAACTCATCTAGATATTTGCCAAGTTTTATAACAGGCTACACAAAAGCACTAGCAAAGTCAATACAAACTAAAACTTCAAACAGACAATGACTTGTTTATCCTGCTCTATATACTATACGCTGAAATGTAACTGCAATATTTATATTCCAATTGATTTATTTTATAATTATATGGTAAAAATGAGGAAGCAATTTTTCAGTAATAATGTGCTGTGACATTTTTGTATTTTTATTTCTGATTTTGTAAGCAAGTCGTTTTTAAGTGAGGTGAAACTTGGGGTACAAATCAGACTCCTGAGAGGGGTACAGTAGCCTGAAAGGTTGAGAGACGCTGCAATTTGCCCAAACAGCCCTTCCAGCCACTGCTCTCTGCAGCTTCCTGAACCCAGGGACAAAGACCAAAGCTGAGCTCAGGTTTCCAAGTTTAACATGCACCACTGACAGCTTTCCCCCATGAGCTTGGTATGCTGGCTTTGAGGAGTTGGGTAGACTGGGTGAGGGCCATGGCACGGGCTATGACCAGTTAACCTGGCTTTAAACATTACTGTCTTTGCCTTGACTTGGCACAAAATAGGGTTGGAAATCTATTAATAAACAAGTTCGCTAATCTGTTGTAAACCACCATCTAGCAGAGACAGGTTTAACCAGCAATGCTGTTATGTAAACTTCACACGCAGCTCCCAGACATCAAAAGAGCTGGCAGCTTTGCCACTGACATCCATGGATGTGGAGCAGGAGTGGCTACTATGGCTACAATTTTCAAAAACAGTCACAGGTGCCTCCATTTGGGGGCATCCAATCTGAGATACTGAGCACCTGTGGCTCCTATGGATGTCAGCTGGGTCTCTCTACAGCTGACGGCTAAGAGAGACCTTTTGTACACATGTGGGTGAGAGAAGGGAAGTACACTCAGGTGGTAGAAGCTAGAGCCCTGCACAGGACCATGTTTTTAATCCCATTCCCTTCCAGCATTGTTTCTTGCATTTTTATCCTGCTCCCACTCAGTTAACAGATGATACACATAAACAGAATTCAGACACAATGTTTACCACTAAAAGAATAAAACAGATCTTGCTTAAACCATATAAAATACTTTAACTCCTGTTATAACAGACATCACATTTCTTTCTATCCTTCATTTAAATGTAAGTATTAAAACCTTTATTTTTAAAAAAAAGAAAACCTTACTTTACATTGCTGACATTTACATTGATGACAAACCGGTGAGAGATTTAATGGTTCCCTAAGTTACCGCTGTCTGGGTTTTTTGCCCACCCAATGCCGGCAGCAACAACCTTTTACCTGCTCCCACTATTATGGCAGTGGGTCCTGCAGGACCCATGGGATCCCAGTCCCACTGCAGGGCTCTAGTAGAGGCCTGTGTATTTGGAGCTGTGGGGCAGCTCTGTAAACCTGTGTGGTTTACTGTGGAGAGGCCACAACTTCTCCACAGTTAAGGTAGCAATCAGCGTCCAATCATAAGGCTGATTTTGGGCTCCCTTATAACTAAAAAATCCCTTCTGCTTTCAAAGGTTTCTGCTTAATGTGTCCATACTGTGACATTATGAACACACTGCAGCGGGACATTCTGAGACTCCAAGACTTTAAGGCATACTGAATATAAGAACAGCCACACTGGCTCAGACCAATGGTCCATCTAGCCCAGTATCCTGTCTTCCCACAGTGGCGAGTGCCAGGTGCTTCAGAGGGGATGAACAGAACAGGACAATCACTCGATTGTGATCCATCCCTGTCAACCACTCCCAGCTTCTGTCAGTCAGAGGCTTAGAGACACCCAGAGCATGGGGTTACATCCCTGATCATCTAAGCTAATAGCCATTGATAGACCTGTCCTCCAAGAACTTATCTAGTTATTTTTTGGACCCCATTATAGTCTTGGTCTTCACAACATCCCCTAGCAACACGTTCCACAGGTTGACTGTGCATTGTGTGAAGAAATAATTCCTTTTGGTTGTTTCAAACCTTCTGTCTCATTGGCTGAGCCCAGGTTCTTGTATTCTGTAAATGAGTAAATAGCACTTCCTTATTCATTTTCTCCATGCCAGTCAAGATTTTATAGACTTCTATCAGATCCCTCCTTAATCGTCTCTTTTCCAGACTGAAAAGTCTTTTTAATTTTTTTAATCTATCCTCACATGAAAGCTGTTCCATTCGCCTGTTTCCCTTCTGTGTACCTTTTTTCAATTGTAACATATCTGTTTTGAGATGGGGCAACCAGACCTGCAAGAAGTATTCGAAGTGTGGGCATACCGTGGATTTATATAGAGGCAATATGATATTTTCTGTTTTATTATCTAACCTTTTCCTAATGATTCCTAACATTCTGTTAGCTTTTTTTGACTGCCGTTGCACATTGAGCAGACATTTTCAGAAAATTATCCACAATGACTCCAAGATCTCCTTCTTGAGTGGTATCAGCTAATTTACTATCATTTTGTAACTATAGGTGGGATTATGTTTTCCAATGTACATTACTTTGCATTTATCAACATTGAATTTCATCTGCCACTTTGTTGCCAGTCACTAGGTTTTGTGAGATCCCTGTGTAACTCTTTGCAGGCTGCTTTGGACTTAACTATCTTGACTAATTTTGTATCAACTGCAAACGTTGCCACAACAGCATTTACCCCTTTTTCCAGATCATTTATGAATATGTTGAACAGTACTGGTCCTAGTACTGACCCCTGGGGGACACCACTATTTACCTCTCTCCATTCTGAAAACTGACCATTTATTCCTATACTTTGTTTCCTATCTTTTAACAAGTTACTGATCCAGGAGAGGACCTTCCCTCTTATCCTATGACAACTTACTTTGCTTTAGAGCCTTTGGTGAGGAATCTTGTCAAAGGCTTTCTGAAAATCTAAGTACACTGTATCCACTGCATCACTCTTATCCACATGTTTGTTGACCCCCTCAAAGAATTCTAATAGATTGGTGAGGCATGATTTTCCTTTGCAAAAGCTGTGCTGAATCTTCTCCAATAAATTGTGTTCATCTCTGTGTCTGATAATTCTGTTCTTTACTATAGTTTCAACCAATTTGCCTGGTAGTGAAATTAGGTTAATCAGTTTGTAATTGCCAGGATCACCTCTGGAGCCTTTTTAAAACATTAGCATCACATTAGCTATCCTCCAGTCATCTGGTACAGAGATTGATTTAAATGATAGGTTATATACCACAGTTAGTAGTTCTGCAATTTCATATTTGAGTTCTCGCTCACATCAGCAGCACCCTGTGCTTGCTTGGCCGTCTGGATCTCATATTAAACACTGAAAAGCCAACTTTGGCTTCCACTCAAAAAATTGAGTTATTTGGAGGCCCTGTTAGATTCCATGACACCAAGAGCATTTCTACTGGCTGACCATTTTCAGCCCAGTCACCTGCTTTGCCTCAATCTGCAGTCTCAGCCTTCCACGGCAGTTCAGACACGTCTGAGGTTCTTAGACTACATTTCTACATGCACACAAGTGGTCCAATTTGCAAGGTCATACCCTTGCCTCCTTCAAATGTGGCTCAGGATGGGATCGCTCCATAGCAGCGTGCTGGAGCTTCAGGCCATCTACAATGCATGTTGCGCTTTTCAGGACAATACCAGAGTCTCAGTGGCGCACACACTTACAAGCAATACTACCTCGATTTACTACGTTAGCAAACCAGGGGAGCACTCCAGGTTGCTCTGCCTGGAAGCAATCAGGCTACGTCAAGGAGAACATTACTGATAGATGTTCACTTGCACAGGGATGAGACCCATCTTGTGGACCATCTCAGCAGGCATTTTTCCTTGAATCGTGACAATCTAGGTTGCCACACCGCAAGGTGCAAGGAGAGATTTCCCATCTTTTTGCAGTAGGGCTTTCCCAAGTCCAGTGTAACTGTTTAAAGTACACACTGGCTGAGGAGAACCTACCAGTCAAGATTGAGTGAAAAATTAAATGAGCAAATCTTAAGGCCTGTGAGGTTAAGGTAAAGTTTCATTGCAGTCAAAGGAAACGTTGCCTGTAACTTCAGTGGGAAAAATCCTGTTCTTCTGCAGCATTTTGTGCTGTGGAGTGGCAGCTGGTATTCCACAGAGAAGGTTGCATTTGGGTTTCCAATCTAACTGCTATTTTACTCTGCAACCAAAATTGACCCAAAAAGTGATATCAGCCTCCAAATTGTTACATTACACCTGGGACTGAGGTAGAACCTCCCTGCTATATTTGAAGTGAACCGGACAAGGGGTTCCTGGATAATGGCTCCATAAAAATACTATGTTAAATGCAGGTCCAGCAGGTAACTTTTTTATTTTATAACTGGTAACAAAAAAAACAGGAAGAAAGAGAGAAATCCAACTTCTGGGTTCTTCTTTGGGGCCCCTCACTCAGAGCTGGGCCAGCCCCAAAATGTAGCTAACGAATGCAAAATTACAAACCGCGTGAACATTTTCTTTAGTAACAGCCTCTGTTGAGCTTAATCCAGGAAGTCCAAGGGCTGCTGGAAACCTGAGTTTCCAGGGAGTATGGAGGCTCACATCCCCACCAGCGCCTTCAGATGCTCACTAGGGACCAACTCCTGAGACTCCAGCTTGCTGGGGGCTCAGCCCACCCTGAGCCTTAGAAGCCAACCTCAATTCCCATAACCCTTAGCAGGCTACTTAGTCCCCGGGGAACGATACTGGCTGCAGACCTACTAGTGCTGCCGATTTGCTGACACATCTGGCTGACAGGCTGAGAGAGCTGGGCTTCAAAGAACTCCTCAGTCCCTGTCTCTGGCTTCTCCTGTTCATTATATATTTAATCCCACACTCCACTGCATTTGTTATACCTCCCAGCTTCTCAGCCGTCACTTCTCTGATTGCCCTGCACCACCTTCCACCCTCCAAGCCATGAATAAATTCAGGAGATCACCCTGGGCCCAGCAGTCCCTGGCAGAGCTCCCAGCTCAAAGCTGACACTTTCCTCTCAGTGACTACGTCACAATTGCGAGTGTGCCTAATTCACCTTTGCCTCTACTGTCTTTGAGGCCCTCTGGCTCTCAGACACACATTCTGTCTCAGACAGAAACAGGTTGAAAATGAACAGAACTCCCACTTTTCTATTTCTTTCACTCAAAATCATTATCCGATTCACATTTTTTTTACTCGTTTCTATTTAAAAAAAATAATGACCAGTCCTCAGCTGGCATAAACTGGTGCTGACTTCCACCAACCGAGGGGCTGACATCTCCATCTCCCCACAGCTCTGCCTCTCTCCTTAACTCAAATCCCAATCCTGGGACCTGCTTGGCCAGGTTTTCTAGTAAGCCCTCATAACCATGAGCTATGGTTCAGCTTTATGCATATTCGAGGTTTTACAGACACTAGCACAGTAGATTGTCAGCGTGGGAACTAACGATCCTCAGAAAAGCCAGCAAGTCAGCAAGAGCAACAGGAAGTGCCTGGACATAACCTCTTGTCAGATCATAAAGGAGAGTACTTTAGAGTAGCCTTTAGCAGCATCTCATTACAACTCTTATTCGGTGCATCTTCAAACAGAAAAACGTCCTGGTCAATAAGCTTGGAAAAGACCCTATGAGGCCATTCCAAGCTCTGCATTCTGCAGGACTTCTTGCTACCATGTTCCCAATAATGTTTTGTCTAAACTGTTCTTGATCTCTGCCAGGATGAGGCCTTAACTGAGTTACATAGAGTTGCTGGATAATTTCTAATACGAGAAAATCAGAGGATCTCCAGGAAAAGTTTTAACAAGTCAGACAGTTGCAGGCTGAGCACCTGGGACCCTTCTGGTGTCCTGGTGCTCCCTCCTTTGGTGCTTGCCAACTAACCACATGACTTACCCCAGTGATGCTGTGGTTCTTGTCAACAAGGGCCTCTCTGAGGATCAGGCGTCCAGATGTCACTAGGTGCTGAAGGCTGATGACTAAGGAACCAAGAAGTCTATAACAAAACAACGGTCAGAGAGGGAATGTTATATTATGGTTTCAGTCTCAACTAGTTATAAGATAGCTGACAGCACAGTCTCCACTCTAAAAACTCACACTGTGGTTTTATATATAATATTCAGTAGGACTGGAAGGGACCTTGAGAGGTCATCTAGTCCAGTCCCCTGAACTCATGGCAGGACTAAGTATTATCTAGACCATCCCTGACAGCTGTTTGTCTAACCTTCTCTGAAAAATCTCCAATGATGGAGACTCCACAACCTCACTAGGCAATTTATTTCAGTGCTTAACTATGGGAAATTTTTCCTAATGTCCAACCTAGCCTCCCTTGTGCAATTTAAGCCCATTGCTTCTTGTCTTATCCTCAGAGGTTAAAGAGCACAATTTTTCTCCCTCCTCCTTGTAATAGCCTTTTATGTACTTGAAAACTTATCATGTTCCCCCCTCAGTCTTCTCTTTTCCAGACTAAACAAACCCAATTTTTTCACTCTACCCTCATAGGTCATGTTTCCTAGGCATTTAATCATTTTTGTTGCTTTTCTCTGGACTTTCTCCAAATTGTCCTCATCTTTCCTGAAATGTGGCACACAGAACTGGACACAGTATTCCAGTTGAGGGCTAATCAGCATGGAGTAGAGTGGAAGATTACTACTATGGTTGTTCCCAGACAAAAGGTACATTACGATGTAGTTGAGGCTGAGCAGACAGCTGTAACGTAGGGGTAAAGGCATTACAGAGACGTTATGATTATCTTAGAACCTAACATTACAAAAACAGGAAATTAAGTGAAGGTTACACAGATGTTAAGGTCAGAACGGACCACTATGAACTAGCCTGACCTCCCTCACAGTGCAGGCCAGAGAACTTCCCCCAGAGCTTCTGCCTCCAGACCAATGCCTTGTGGGTGAGTGAGGGCAGATTTGTTTAAAAGACCTCCAATCTGAATTTAAATATTTCAGGTGACAGAGAATCCATCACATCATTTGGTCAGCTGTTCCAGTGGTTAATTACCCTTGCTGGGGAAAACTTGTGCCTTATTTTTAGCCTGAATTTATCTAGCTTCAGCTTCCAACCACTGAATCTTGTTATGCCTTTTTCTTCTAGATTAAAGAGCCCTCTGATATCAGAAAGCTTCTCTCTTTGCAGGTAGTTAGAGATCATGATCAAACCATCGCTTAACCTTTACTTTAATATGCTCAATAGATTGAACTCCCTAAGTGTCTCACTGTATGGCAGATTGGCCAGATCTCAGATCATTCTTGTAGCTCTTTTCTGAACCCTTTTCAATTTGTCAACATCCTTTTTGACGAGCTGACACAGAACTGGATGCAGTACCCAGTGATGGTCTCATCAAACTGTTGTATGTAGAGGTAATTACCTCATCGCTAATCCTACTCAATACTCCCCATTTTATACACCCAAGGATCGCATTTAACCTTTTAGCCACAGCATCTCACTGGGAACTCATGTTCAGATGATTATCCACCATGATCCTTATGTCCATTTCAGAGTCACAGCTTTTCAGATAGACCCCCATCCTGTAAGTGTGACCTGCATTCTTTGCTCCTAGATGTATGATCTTATACAAACTGTATGTTGTTTGAATGAGCCCAGATTACCAAGCAATCCAGTCCAGTCTGTATAATTGATCTGCCCCCATCATTACATACCACTCTACCCATATTTGTGTCATGGGCAAACTTTACCAGCAATGCTTTTATATTTTCTTCCTGATCATAAAGATATTCAATGGCACTGGGCCAAGAACAGATCCCTGCAGGAGCTCTCTAGAAACCCCTCCATTAGATGATGATTCCCGATTTACAACTACATTTTAAGATTTATCAGTTAGCCAATTATTAATCCATTTAATACATGCTACATTGATTCTGTACAGTGCTGAGTTTTTAATCAGAATGTTGTGTGGTACTACGTCCAATGCCTTACAGAAGTTGAGGTATATTTACAGAATCATATATGACATCAACATGGTACCTCTCTCAACCAAACTTGCAATCTCATCAAAAAAATATCAAGTTTGTTTGACAAGACCTATTTTCCATTCACACACACACACACACACCGAGCTCATTGGCATTATGTTCCCACTCTTTCCTGATTGCATTCCATATCGGGCTTTGAATGATTTTGCCTGGAATCAATGTCAGGCTAATCAGCCTATAGTTACCCAGGTCATCTAGTTTATCCTTACACCCACAAGAACCTACCTGTTACTGAAAACTTTACTGCAGTTGTAAACTTTAACGAGCAGCATCTCTTCCATAATGAGCTTCCCATAATGTGGCCAGCGAAAGAGCTAAAAATAAACAAAGAGAGCGCAGTGACTTTTCAGAGCTTCTGCAGCATCTCACAGACCTAGGGAATCCCCACTAATTCTTGATTTGTCACCATTCCCTGGGTCTTAGGTTCATTTTCCTCTGCACACTCCCTCTCCGGTGAGAGATTCTGTATAAGCCCCTGGATGAGTGAGAACATACACCCCGATGGCTTCACCGCACAGGACATTCTTGGGGACAGATCCTTTCAGCAGTGGCCACCTGAGATGCTCCAGGAGCTGTTTGCCTGGTCTAGCGAAGCCCTAGGATATTGAGACTCAGTGTGCCCCTATGAGAGCTGGGACACCCACTATCTTTTCCTCCTCACCTCTCCACTGGGGTTGAGGCCAGTGATGATATCCAACCGGTTCTTAAAATTAAAAAAATTTAGCGAACCGGTTGTTAGCGTCCTCCCCCGTCGCGCTCTGCGGGGCGCTGGCGGGTTTCGCGCAAACCGGTTCTTAAAATAAATAAAAGGCAGCGAACCGGTTGTTAGCGTCCTCCCGTTGCGCTCTGCGGGGCGCTGGAGGGGTTTCGAATTTGGCAGCGCAGAGCGAGTTTCACAGCGGAGATTCTCGGCTGTGATGCCAAGTCTCCCTCTCCGCCGCCGAAATTGACAAGGCAGAGTCAATTTCAGGTGGAGAGTAGTCCGAAGTTCAGAATAGGTTCTTAAATATGACCTGCCATTATAGAACTGGTTATTGAAAATTTGGGATATCATCACTGGTTGAGGCCCTGTCAAAGGACATCTAGTGAAGGGGTGGCTACAAAATAAAATTCATAACACTGGTGAAATATAAATTGCAAAATAACCCAAACTCCATCCAGCAGCCAAGAGACAAAAAGGACACATGAGCCAGTTGGGGGATGAACCAGGACACGAGACCCCCTGGCACTTCCATAGGGCCCTGAAAAGCTCAGCATGGGCCAGTGGGGCAGAGGAGGAGCCTGCACAGTCTGACTATATTTCTTAGCAATATCAGGAGTCTCAAGTCTCCTGCTCCCCAGGTTTTGCCAGGGGTCTTGTTGGAGGACCCAGGGAATGAACTGGGACCTCTGAGTTACCACAGGGAATTCTTTCCAGGTGTCTAGCTGGTGAGTCTTGACCACATGCTAAGGGTTTAGCTGATCGCCATATTTGGGGTTGGGAAGGAATTTTCCCCCAGGCAGACTGGCAGAGGCCTTGGGGGTTTTTTGCCTTCCTCTGCAGCATGGGGCACAGGTCACTTGCTGGTGGATTCTCTGTACCTTGAAGTCTTTAAACCAGGATTTGAGGACTTCAATAATTCAGTCATAAGTGAGGAGGTGACATTCTGTGGCCTGTGTTGTGCAGGAGGTCAGACTAGATGACCATATTGGTCCCTTCTGATCTTCAAGTCTGTGAGTTTGTTAGCCCTTACTGGAAAGGGCTGGTGCTGAATGTCTAACAGCTTTCCTTCCTTCCCGCTGTCTATTCAGGCACTTGAATTAAACAGGCAATTACAAAACCAAATTCAATGCAAAGTGTTTCAAAAGACTAAAACTCCCTATCTCTCCCCACTCTAGGTTTGTAATTCTTCCAGCTCTCCAGTCAGCCCCTGAGTCTTCCAGGGAAAAGGGTGATGAGACCTGACTTCCCAAAGTAAACACAAGCAGAATCCTTTCCTCGCCACCATTCCCCCTGCCCCCCCTTGGCTGACGAACCCTTCTAGGCCTCCTTTATACTTTATACAACAGGGTATAAAGAGGGTATAGGCCCATTTCCCCATCCTCCCTTTGCAGGTCACCCTTCCCCTGTATGTGCCCCAGCTCCCAGCACAATGTCACGTCTGTGACTCAGCCCTGGGCAGGGTGCACTGGCCGCTCCCATCTGTAGTTAGTATTTCACGCCTGCATTTTTGGTTTCTTGACAACAAACATTTGAGAGGCGGGAGAGGAAGTGATACCCTGCGCCCGCGACACAGAAGCAGGGACTCCACCTGTGCTGAGAAGACAGTCCTGCCCCCAAGGTCCTTCCCACAGAACGCCACAGCAGAGCTGTGCTGGGCAGGAGGGAGCAGCCCATGAGACAGAGTACACCAGGCTGGGGCCAGCATGGGGCAGGCTGTGCCGTGCTCACCTCCGTGTCCTGCCAGGGCAATGCAGAGCATTGTAGCGCATTTCTCTGACAGCATGGGGCCAGCCAGACCCCCAGCCTGAGCTCCCTGCAGCGTGCAGCACGCACTGCACAGCTCCCAGCAGCTGACACAGCCCTTCCCCGCCAGAGTCGGGCTCTCGCCTGCAAGTTCCCGCAGAACCAAGGCAGGGGGAAACGCCTCTCCACAACATGCCAGCTCACTGCGCTCGCAGCTGGGCCCGTCCACACTAGTCACGTGTGGGCAGCACCTGCACCCCGCCTCCCCGCCCCCTCCCAACACAGAGACGGGCCGAGGAGAGGGTGCAGCACCTGCCGCCAGTCTCGGGGTGCCCTGCGGGCAGGGCCAAGGCCTCCTCGATGATCCCAGCCCTCAGGGCACTGGGCAGGGAAGTCTGAAACAGCCCCGAGAGAGGAGAACCTGACCCTGAGGAGCCAGGCACCTTGGGCTCCCCCTGCCCGGGCAGCTGGGTGGCCTGCGACACCCACAGAACTCAGCTGGCATTGCCGTGGTGTGACTGAGAGAGCCTCAATTTACTGTGCCCCATCCCCTCCCCAGCCACCCCTCTCGCTCCCC
>ML675625.1:1080187-1128452 GCA_007922155.1 Mesoclemmys tuberculata
CCACACACATTCACTAACCCTCATACACCCCCCCCACACACACACCCTCACACCCGGCACCCCTACACTCACCCCCAGCACTCCAACACTTACACTAGGCACCAGAAAACACACCAGCACTCCCACACTCACCTCCAACACTTATTCTTGGCACCCAACACACCCCTGAACCCCCCAAATGACAGTACTCCAACACTGTGCACCCCCCACTCATCCCCTGCACCCCCAAATTGCACAGCACCCCTAGGACCTCTGCCACCAATCCTCCTGCATTCCAGCCCCCCAGAATTTCCAACCCTCCAGCACACCAACACAGTTGTTCACCCTGAAGCCTTCTACCGCAAAGCCTTTGCACCCCAACACCCCTGCATCTCCCTAAATACTCTCCACACCCCACCACTTACCCTCAGACCCTCCCTGCACCTCCCACATCTCCCCCAAAGAACCCTGCCCAGTCCTCACTCACCCCAGCACCCCCTACAGCCTCCCCAACATCCCCAAAAACCTCTGCAGCCCAACACCTTCTTCATCCCCACCACTTATGCCCAAATCTCCCTGTACCCCAACAAACAGCCCCTCCTGCACCCCAAAACACCCCCCAACACACCCTTAGGCCAATGCTGCACTCCCCAAGTACCCCACCAGCCCCTGCATCCATGTCCCACCTAGGGCTTGTCTACATCGGGGGAAGGTGCATCTGCGCCACTGTAGCACTCAGTGAAGACACTACCTATGCGGATGGAAGAGCTTCTCTGCGAGGTCTGCACTGGCTACGCCAGTGAGTATCCACACTCCTGAGCAGTGTAGTTACACTGGCAACATAAATCAGTAGTGCACACCATGCCTCAGAGTCCCAGATTCCAAGGTCAGAAAGGACCACGGTGGTCATCTCAACTGACCTCTATAACACAGGCCAGAGACCTGCCCCCCAATAATTCCTGGAGCAGAGCTTGTAGAAAAACAGCTTGAATGAAAAATTCCCAGGGATGGAGACTCCTCAACAACTCTTGATAAATTGTTCCATTGTTAAAAATGTACTCATTTGTACTCTTAAATGTACTCTCTGCTAGCCTGAAAAGCTGTTATTAAATATTTGTTCTTACACTGTAATCAAGTCACCTATTAACCTTATCTCTGCTAAGGAAAAGGTTGAGCTCTTTGAGTGTGTTGCTGCAAGGCAGTTTTGTAATCTTTTAATCATTCTCATGGCTCTTCCCTGAACCCTCACCAATTTATCAACATCCTACTTGAATTGGGGGCACCAGCTCTGAACACAGGATTCCAGCAGCAGTCACACCACAACCCCCAAATCTTCAGTCATTACTTCCCAGTGTGGAGTCCCTTACTCTGTAAGTATGGCCTTGTGAAGGGGTGTGCAAACTACCCTGGGACAGGAGGGTTAAAGAACAGTGCCGGGGCCAACTAACCCCACCAACCCTGCAGAGCATGCACCATTGCACCAACTGGAGATGGAGCTGAACAGGGAGCAAGGTGGGAGGACAGGCTTGCCCTGCAGATTCCTGTCAAAAGGGGCTAGAGCTGCCTCTCTGAAGTACCAGTACTGTGTGCTGGGCCCAGTTAGGGCTGCTGGTTTGCTTAGCTTTTTTCTTATCTGGGACCAGAAGCGGAGGAAGCAGTGGTAGGAAGCGACACAGGCAGGGTAGCTTGGGGCTACTGACCCTCCTAGCCTAGGGTCCTGGGCTGGAGCCCGGTGGGAGTGGGCAGGCCTGGGCTACCTACCACTGCCCCAGGACAGAGCAGATGCTAAACACCAGGTCACCCAGTCCATTGAGGATCCTACTACAGCTGACATTCTTTGCTCCTAGATGCATACATTTACATTTAGCCCTATTAAAATGCACATTGTTTGCTTGTGGCCAATTAACCAAGCGATCCAGATCAGTCAGAATTAGTGACCTGTCCACTTCATTATTTACCACTCCCCAATTTGTGTGTCATCTACAAACTTTATTAGGGATAATTTTATGTTTCTTCCATGTAACTGAGAAGCATGTTAAATAGTGTAGGGCCCAGACACAATCCCTGCAGAACAAAACTGGCTACACACCCACTTCATGATTCCCCATTTACAGATACATTTTGAGACCTATCAGTTAGCCAGTTTTTAATCCATTTAGTGTGTGCCATCTTAATGTTATATTATTCTAATTTTTTAATCAAAATGTCATATGGTACCAAGTCAAACACCTTATAGAAGTCTATTATGTCAACACTATCAACCAAATTTGTAATCTCATCAAAAAAGATATCAAGTTAGTTGGACAGAATCTATTTTCCATAAACCCATTTTGCTTGGCATTAATTACATTACCCTCTTTTAATTCTCTATTTAACACAGTCCTGTATCAGCTGCTCCATTATCTAGGCTGAGATTGATGTCAGGCTGACAAGCCTATAATTACCCGGGTAATTGTTTCCCCATTTTAAAAACTGGCACCACATTAGCTTTCTTTCAGTCTGCTGAAATGCCTCCATGCTCCAAGACTTATTGAAAAGTCAATATTAATGGTCTAGCAAGCGCCTCAGCCAGCTCTTGGATGCAAATTATCTGGACCTGCTGATTTAAAAATGACTAGCTTTAGTAACCTCTGTTTACCATCCTCCAGCAATACTAATGGAATGAACCAGATGATGAGACTATCATCTGCTTTCCCCCAAATATGGAACAGAAATATTTATTGAAGACTTCTGCCTTTTCTGCTTAATTCTTGATAATTCTACCATTTCCATCTAGTAATGGACCAATACCATTGTCAAGATTCTTTTTTGTTCCTAATATATTTTAAAATGGCTCCTTATTGTGCTTAACTCCGCTGGCCATAGATTTCTCCTTGTGTTCCTTTCCTTCCCGTATCAATCTTTTACAGTTCCTAGCTTCTGATTTATATTCATTACACTCAACTTCCCCTTTCTTCCATTTGTTGTGTGTGTGGGTGTATATATGTGTGTGTATATATATATATATATATGTCATAGCTGCCTTTACTCTGCCTATAAACCAGGTTGTTTTTTAACCAGTACAGCCTTCTTCCTCAATTGTAGGACTGTGACTTTTTTGGCACCTAGTAAGGTGTTCTTAAATAATTGCCAATTATCCTTCATATTTTTCTGATTAAATTCTTCCTCCCAGCGGATCTGACTTATAATTGTTTTCAGCTTTATGAAAGTGGCTGTATTAAAGCAGCAAGTATATATATTGCTGGTCTGGACTTTATTCCGCTTGAACATTGTAAATGTGACCAAGTCATGATCACTGTATCTAAGCTACTATTGATTTTTAGTTCTGTGGCAGTGCATCTATCTGTCATGACAGGATCTAATCAGGATTTCCTGTGTAGGCTGCAACACTTTTTGAGTTAGGAAATTGGCAGTGTGAGATCTCCAGTATTCATCTCTCAAATTGAAGTTCCCCGTCATCACACAGCATTTCCCACATGCTATAGACAGGTGCATAAGGAAGCAGTCATCTGTTCCCCAGTGAGATTTGGGGGTCTGTAGTGGACTCCAAATAACCCCACTTCTGTGCATTATCTGTTAGATCACTGATCCATAAACATTCAAAATCATTTTCTTCTGCGTTATCAGTGACTCTGAGACAGGTAATGCCGTGTTTGACAGAGAGTGGCACTGCCCTTCCTCTCGGCCCAGTCAGTCTTCCCTAAATAGGTTACAACCATTGATTTTAACATTCCAAGCCTGTGAATTATCCCACTAGCTTTCAGTAACACCAACGAGATTGAACTGATGCTCATAAATGAGCAATTCCTATTCCTCGTTTGTTACCCAGGCGCCCAGCATTGGTGTATAGGCAATTCAAGAATTTCTTTTCTTCATGTCTTTTGGTTCCCTCATTAATTCTGTTCTCAACATTGATTTTGTGCTGAGTGCTCAGATGTTCCCTCTTTTTACCCTCCCCTTTTGTTATTAATTTAACGACCTCCTGGCTAGTCTGGCCAGCCTGTCCCTGAGGAGACTTTATGGCCTCTACTTCCTAGAAGGGGGACCAAATTAAGGACCCCTTCTCCCCATCCAAGGTGGACTAATGTTCCACAAAACCTCCATCCTCCACCACTTACCTAGCCAGCAGTTCACTTCCAGACTCTTCTACTTTTTGTCTTCCTTCCCTCGTTGGATTAGGAAGGAGCTCAGAAACGATCGCTTAGACGCTCTTCTTCAGCATGCTTCTAAGTTCCCTGACGTCATTCACCAAATGTGTTGCAAGGCCATGTGGTTAGTGCTGATAGGAACCATGATCAGTGGATCCTGGCCCGTTGACTTCGGAAGCCCATCCAGTCTTAGAGTGACGTCTTGTGTCTTGGCTCCAAGAAGGGAGCATGCTGGCCTATTTTCTGCCTGTCCCTTTTGATTTGTCTATTGAATCTACCCTCCAGTTCCCCGGGGCTTCGCTGCATCTCCCGACACCTCCTGGGGCCTGCTGCGCTCCCCTTGCTCCCCCATACTGCCATGGTTAGCTCAGCATGGGCACTGGTCTCTTGCAAATGTGACTTTTATCCTGGACTAGAGCGTCCATGCAGGGAGCTGTTGTGGAATAGCTAGTCCGGTCAATTTCCCTGGGTAGACAAGCCACACTGGGCTCCTCACTTCCTAGGTACTTTGAATATGGGACTTTGGCTGGCACTTTCCACTGATGGATGGCAGCTAAGCTGTTACCGAACCCTGGCATCTGCTCCTTCCTGGGGAGCAGTGCAGCCCTCAGGCTGGAGAAGGCAGGTCACTGCCCTGAGATCATGTTGCCTCCCTGCTGGGGAGGCCAGAGTTGAAAGCAATGGGGCGCCTTGGCCTCCCTGCACCCCCGGCTGGAGCAGTTGAAAGGAAGAGGAGCAGCTCTCCTTGGGGCATTTTGTGCTGGGTCACTAGGCAGGGCACTGGAGAGAAGCAGCGTCTGGCTGTGAGCTCTGTTTTCACGATCCCTGTGAGGGGAAGTGGGGCCACAGAAATTGCCCAGCCCATCCTGGAGCAGAAATGAAGCTGAGTTTTGGCCTAGAAAGGGGTTTATTGACTGGGGAAGTGGCAATGGGAGGAGGAAGAAGTCTTGGGAAGGCTGGTGGTTTGGCTGAACATTCGGAGGCTGAGACTCAAGGAGTAAAGTGGGCTGGCGTTCCCCTCTCCCTCTAGGAGGAGCCCCAGGGCAGTCCCAGAGCATTGCCCTCTGGCTCCTGGCAGAGCTGGAGGAGCAAGCCACAGGCTGCTTTGAGAGCACAGCAGCTTGTTCCTTTTCCTTCCTGAGTTAGCGGCCCCTGTAGGAACACCCAGCTTGGACTTTCCTCAACCCTGCCTGTCACAGCTCTGCTGGGAGCATCCAGGAGAACTTTCCAGGAACTTGCGGGTCTGGGGCTTCCATACAAGTGAGTTAAAGCAGTTTGGAAATCAAATCCTCCCACAGTAAATGACGGGAGGGCTGGGAGAGGAAGCTGCTCTCTAGCCATTTGATTAGAAGGGCTGGGCTTTGCGATAACAAGGGTCTGTCTACACTGCAGGTAAACACTGTGGCTCACCCATGTAGGCTGACAGGTTTGCAAGGCTATAAAATTGCAGTGTCAACATTCGGGCTGGGGCTGGAGGCTCCCCACTCATAGGGTCCGAGAGGGCTGGAACCAGCAGTTTGGGGCTCTGGTGCGGGGGAGAAGGGGGGAAGCCGGAGGGGCGCAGCCCAGCCAAGGGTGTCTGGGAGATGGAACCATACTTCCCCTCGCTATTGTAAAGCCGCAAATTGGAACACTTGCTAAGTGCAGTGGAACACATTGGTGTGGGTGCAGTTTCTGGAGCGAGGGAACAGGGCATGGTTTTAAGATACGCTTGTGGCCAAGGATATGCCAGGGGGTTGCAGTTGGATGCTGGGGTGCTGGCATGCGTGGGCTTCCCCTTAGCAGATGGATGGAGCAGAGCTGAGGGGTGCTGGAGATAGGCTCACAGGGGCAAGGGGCCAGAGGCCAGGAGGGAGGGAGCTAGGACAATCCAAGGATGGTTTTGTTTGGTGTCTATGGTGTGAGACTGAGATCAAATGCACTAGGCTTCCGGTGGTTTGCAATGAAACTCACCTGCTGAAGGTCAGCCTGTTTTGATCACAGCACAACTCGGGGCAGGAGAATCCATGTGTGCATGCGTGTGCGCGCGCACACGCGTGTGCTGTGACTGAGCGACCAAATACATCTCTGGAGTGCTCAACCCAGCTGCACTTCCATGGCTGGCTGCACCCCATGTGAATGCTCCATGCACCCCAGCCTTCCTCTGACTCTAGGGTCCAGTACCGCAGTGATACTCATTGTAACACACCCGCCCTCCTGCCTGAAAGAGGGGGCACCTGCCCCGCTCCCTACACCTGCAGCAGCAGGCGCTCATCCTGCATTCGTCTCCGGCTGCCTGTTCTAATGAGGACACAATGGCTGTGAATAAAATGATACCATTGGCTCCACATGCCGTGGTGCCGGGTGCGAGCACAGTGCCCCTTTAAGCAGAAAGGCACGCTCCACCCCCACACTCTGGCACCAGCTGCATGCTTTGTGGGCACAGTTTCAGTATTGCTGGCCCATTATGGCACGTTCTCTGCACCAGCCGATCAGATTGTGACTGCCAGGTGTGCTTGTGTTCCAAACACGTCAGCTAGCGAGCCCCAGCGCACAGCACCTGCTAAGTCCACCAGGTTTCATATGACAGGTTCTCCAGGCTTTTGGCCACACCGCAGAAAACAGCCCTGCATGGCTATTGCAGTTAGGCACCACGTAATCAGCCCAGCTCTTAAGGCCTCTCTCGCAGCCAGTAGCTGTGCTCGCCCCTCAATCAGGAGCAGTCTGAACACGGGTTCAGCTTCTCTAGCCCTGGCGGAAGGGAGGGGGCTCACCTGGAATCGCCTTTGTTCTCAAAATAGCACTTTGGGGTCCGACTTATAAAACGTAGTTACTTACCAGTAACTGTTGTTCTTCGAGATGTGTTGCTCAGATCCATTCCACTTAGGTGTATGCACGCCCTCGTGCACGGCTCTCGGAGAACTTTTCTAGCAGCCCTTGCAGGGGCCGGTCCCAGCGCCCCCTGGAGTGCCGCCCTCATGCGGCAGTACATAGGGCGCTGCCGGCCCCTCCCCTCTTCAGTCCTTCTTTCTGCCGACTCCGACAGCGGGGACGGAGGGTGGGTGTGGAATGGATCTGAGCAACACATCTCGAAGAACAACAGTTACTGGTAAGTAACTATGTTTTCTCCTTCAAGTGATTGCTCATATGCATTCCACTTAGGTGAATAGCGAGCCTTACCTGGAGGTGGGTAGGAGTCAACGGCGAGCTGCCCTCAGCACGGCTCTGCCGACTCGCGCGTCGTCCCTTGACTGCTGGACGACAGCATAGTGCGCAGCAAAGGTGTGCACCGAAGACCAGGTGGCAGCCCTGCAGATGTCATCCAGGGGGACCCTTTCCAGGAAGGCTGCCGACGCGGCCTGGGCCCTCGTCGAGTGAGCCGTCACCACTCCTGGGAGCCGGACGCCTGCACGCTCGTAGCAGAGCCGGATGCAGGCGGTGATCCACTTGGCGATGCACTGGGCGGAGACCGGGGAGCCTCTCATCCTCTCTGCCACCGCGACGAAGAGCTGCGTGGTCTTTCGGAGCGGCCTCGTCCTGTCTAGGTAGAACGCCAGCGCCCTCCTCACATCAAGGGTGTGCAGTCTCCTCTCGTCCTCGGACCCGTGCGGTTTAGGGAAAAACACGGGGAGGAAAATATCTTGGTTACAATGGAACCTGGAGACTACCTTAGGCAGGAACGCTGGGTGAGGCCTAAGCTGAACCTTGTCCTTGTAGAACACGGTATAGGGGGGCTCCGAGGTTAAGGCCCTTAGCTCAGAGACCCTCCTGGCCGAGGTAATGGCCACGAGAAAAGCCATCTTCCAGGAAAGAATCATCATTGGACAGGTGGCTAAGGGCTCAAAGGGGGGTCCCGTTAGCCTATCTAAGACCAGGTTCAAATCCCAGGGAAGCACCGGGTCACGGACCTGCGGATAAAGCCTCTCAACTCCCCTAAGGAACCTCACCGACATGGGGTGGGAGAATAGGGACCGTCCCCCCATCGGCTGATGGAACGCCGAGATGGCCGCCAGGTGTACCCTGAGGGAGGCCAACGCTAACCCCTGTAGCCTAAGCTGCAGCAGGTAATCCAGGACAGCCTGCACGGGGGACGTACCGGGGGTTACGCCCCGCGACTCCGCCCAGCAGGTGAACCTCCTACACTTGGCCCTGTAGGCGAGCTGCGTGGAGGGCCTCCTGCTTCCCAACAGGTTCTCTCCTCCTCCGTTAACCAGAGAGCCTCCAGGCCGTCAGGTGCAGGGAGTCGAGGTTGGGATGCAGCAGGCGACCGTGGTCCTGGGAAAGCAGGTCCGGTCTCCTCGGGAGCTCGATCGGGGGAGCGACCGACAGGTCCTGAAGCAGGCAAAACCAGTACTGCCTCGGCCACGCTGGGGCGATCAGGATAACCTCCGCTCTGTCCCTCTTGATTTTCAAGAGGACCCTGGGCAAGAGCGGGAAGGGGGAGAACGCATACAGGAGCGCCCCTGTCCATTCGAGGAGAAAAGTGTCCGAAACAGAGCCCGGCTCGCGACCCCTTAGCGAGCAAAACTGCGGGCACTTCGTGTTCCAGGCCGATGCAAACAGGTCCAGACGGGGAACACCCCACAGACGGAAAATCCTGTCCGCCACCTCCGGGTGGAGAGACCAATCGTGCTGGGGTAGAAACGACCTGCTGAGGCGGTCCGCCTCGTCGTTCCTGACCCCCGGCAGGTGAGAGGCGGTTAAACAAAAGTTGAACTTCACCGCCAAGTCCCAAAGACGAAGCGCTTCCTGGCACAGCACCGAGGAGCGCGCCCCCCCTTGTTTGTTGATATAGTACATTGCAGTGGTATTGTCTGTTAACATCTGCACCATTCTCCCCAATAAAGAGTGGCGAAACACCTCGCAAGCTAGTCTGACTGCCCTCAGTTCCCTGACATTGATGTGGAGGGCAGCCTCTCCCTGGGACCAAAGTCCCTGCGTGGTCAGACCACCGGTGATATGGGCTCCCCACCCCAGGTCTGATGTGTCCGTGATCAGCGTGACCGAGGGGGTGGGAGCCCTGAAGGGAATCCCTTCCAACACAGTCCCGGGGTTCAGCCACCAGTTCAGTGACCCCAACACTGCAGGGGGCACCTTTACCACCTTGTGGAGGGCATGCCTGCTGGGCATGTACACCTTGGACAACCAACCTTGGAGGGGCCTGAGCCTGAGGCGGGCCAACCTCACTACGTAGGTGCACGAGGCCATGTGGCCTAACAGCTGCAGGCACTGCCTGGCTGTTGTCATAGGGCACCTCTGAAGTTGCGATATTATCGCCGTCATTGCCTCGAACCTCAAGCGTGGGAGGGAGGCTATGGCCCGCACCGAGTCTAGGTGGGCCCCTATAAAGTCTATACGCTGCACCGGACACAGCGTGGACTTCTGCTCATTTATGAGCAGTCCCAGAGCTTGGCAGGTGGTCTGGACGAAGGAGACCGCCTCGCGAACCTGCGACTTGGTCTTGCCCCTGATCAACCAGTTGTCCAGGTAGGGAAAAATCTGGAACCCCCTGCGCCGCAGGAAGGCCGCTACCACCGCCATACACTTGGTGAACACTCTGGGGGAGGAAGACAGGCCAAAGGGCAAGGCCGTAAATTGGTAGTGGGCACCAGCTACCATAAACCTTAGGAACCGCCGATGGGCGGGAAGGATGGAGACGTGAAAGTACGCATCCTTCAGGTCGAGGGCGGCGAACCAGTCCCCTGGGTTTAGTACGGGAATGATGGACGCTAGGGACACCATGCGGAACTTCAGCTTTCTCATGAACCTGTTAAGCCTGCGCAGGTCCTTGGCCTTGGGGATGAGGAAGTACCTGGAGTAGAACCCCATCCCCACCTCGAGCGGCGGAACCGCTTCTACGGCTCCTTTGAGCAGGAGGGAATGAACCTCCTGTAGGAGTAATTGCTCGTGAGAGGGGTCCCTGAAGAGGGACGGGAGGGTGGGGAGTGGGGAGGAAAGGCCAGAAGCTGAAGGCCGTAGCCCCAGCGCACAATGTTCAGGACCCATTGGTCCGATGTTCTTTCCCGCCACAGGCCGAGGTAAGGCCGTAGCCTGTCCTTGAAAGGCGGGGGACCACCCAGGGAACATAAGACGGTGCCACCCTCGGAGACACCGTCAAAACCGACCCTTGCCCTTAGGGTCTTGGGAGGGTCCTTTAGAAGAGGAGGCGGACGACGTTGTGTGGTCGCGCCGTCCAGAGCCCCTACTCCTGTCCCTTCCCCTTGCGGGAGGGAAGGGTCTGGGCTGCGGCCTCGGTTGTTGCCGCTGACGCTGAGGCGGCTGCTGTGGTTGCTGGCGACTTTGCAACCTGGTCGCTTGGGGCGTGTAGAGGCCTAACGAGCGCAGCGTCGCCCTGGAATCTTTAAGGGCATGCAGCTTCTCATCAGTTTTGTCTGAGAACAGGGCAGCTCCATCGAACGGCAGGTCCTGGATGGAGTGCTGCACCTCTGGGGATAAGTCCGTGGACTGTAGACACGCTGCCCGCCGCATGGCAACGGCGGAGGCCATAGCCCTGCCTGCTGTGTCCGCAGCGTCTGAGGCAGTTTGTAGCGCTGCGCTGGCCACCTTCATACCTTCCTCCAGGACAATATTAAAGTCTGCGGCCTGGTCCGGAGGGAGGGACTCCGAAAACCTCCTCAAGGAGTCCCACAGGTTCAGATTATATCTACCTAAGAGGGCCTGATGGTTAGCCACTCTAAACTGAAGCGCCCCAGTGGAATAGACCTTCCTACCGTATAGGTCTAACCTCCTGCCCTCCTTGTTCTTAGGAGAGGCGCTCTGCGCACCCTGCTTGTCCTTTTGATTGGCGGCATCGACCACCAAAGTACCTGCTGCAGGGTGCACATACAAGTATTCGTGCCCTTCGGTCGGCACGTAATACTTTTTCTCTGCGCCCTTAGAGGTAGGGGCAACCGAGGCGAGGGTCTGCCAGACTGCCTTAGCCAGGCGCAGGACCCTTTCATGGACCTGGAGGGCTACCCTAGCTGGACCTTGTGCCCCCACACGCCCGAAGAGGGGGTCCACCTCTTCCTCTAAGACTTTGACCTCAAGGCCAAGGTTTGCAGCCACCCGCTTCATCAGCTCCTGGTGAGCTTTGAAGTCAACCAATGGGGCCCCTTGGTCCCTTACCGCCGCCTCGTCTGGTGAGGACGAATAAGACGGGTGGCGGGGTCCCGTGGAGGGGCCCTCCCCAGGGTCCTCCTCCTCCTCTTCCCCAGAGGGAAGGTCACCCTCCTGCACCGAAGGTGCTTGTTGTGTCTGGGTGACCGAGGCAGGGGCCGACGTAGTTCCCTGCCCCAATTGAGCTGCCCACTGGGCCCACATAGGCCACTGCCAGGGTGCCTTTGGCCAGCTCAGAGGCGGCACCGGTGCCGAAGGCCAACCCGGTGCCGGCACCAATACTGGAAGAGCCGGTGCCGACTGCAACTCCGGTGCCGGCTGCGGTGCCGATGGCAGTACCTGTTCCTGACACCGGGCCCAGGAACCCGAGTCAGAAAAACGCCGGCGACGCCGCCGCCGAGCGGAAGCGCTCCGGGACCCGCCACGCGACGATCCCGAAGAGCGGCTGCGTCTACGGTGCCGACGAGGCGACTCCGAAGATGACGAGCGGTACCGGGGAGATGATTTCCGACGCCTCTTGGATGGTGCTGGGGAACGGTGCCGAGAACGCGGTCTCGGTGCCGAGCCGGAACTCGACGACGAAGAGGAGCGGCGTCGGGACTCGGAGCGGTGCCGGGACCTAGAGCGGTGCCGGGAACGGTGCCACGACGCGTCGTCCGAAGACGAGGATGGAGAGGAGCTTCCCAGCTCGACTCTCCGGCGTTGGGTGGTGGGCGGCCTATCCACTGTCGGGGCCGCCCACCCTTCGGGGCCCCCCATCGCGGGTTTGCCCCGGGAAACAGGTCCTGACTCTCTCTGGCGAGAGAGTGCCGGAGGCGTGGGCAAAGCCAGCAAGGCCTGTGCCGCCTCGAACGCCTCCGGCGTCGAAGGAAGCTGTGCAGGGGGTCCCCCACTCCCAGGAGTCGGAGGAACCTCCCTGGTCGGTGCCGGTGCCGGGCCCGGTGCCGGAGCAGGGGCCGGCGGCACGTCGGTAAGGAGGATCACCTCCGAGCTCGACCCCGGCCGCTCCTGCGGTGCGGGGGAGTGCTGCAAGCGCGGGCGGCGCTTCTTGCTCGGCACCGAGGCCCCCGGTGCCGGAGGCGCACTCCGCACCGACGAGACACTCGGTGCCGGAGTCGTCCGCGAAGGCTCGGAAGCCGGACTCAAGGCGGACTCCATTAGAAAGGTCCTAAGCCTCACCTCCCTCTCCTTCCGAGTCCGAGGCTTAAAGGACCTACAAATGCTGCACCGATCGGTACGGTGCAGCTCCCCCAGGCACCGCAAGCAACGGTCATGGGGGTCGCTGGCTGGGAAGGCCTTGCCGCAACCAGCACATGGCTTAAAGCCCGGCGAGCCCGGCATGGCCGGGTCGCCGTGAGCCCGGCATGGCCGGGTCGCCGTGAGCCCGGCATGGCCGGGTCGCCGTGAGCCCGAAGGCTCCCTAAACTAACTAACAACCCTCATTAACTGTAAACTAACTGAGTTCGGGATGAACTATTAAGCTAACTACTCACTTTAAGGAGAAATAAAGCCTGTTTGAAGAGCAGGGGTTGTTCTCAACCGACCGTCACGGGCGGAAAGAAGGGACTGAGGAGGGGAGGGGCCGGTCGCGCTATATATACCGCCGCATAATGGCGGGACTCCAGGGGGCGCTGAGACCGGCCCCTGCAGGGGCTGCTAGAAAAGTTCTCCGCAGATCTGTGCACGTGGGCGCGCACACACCTAAGTGGAATGCATCTGAGCAATCACTCGAAGGAGAACCATTTTTGATCGGTGTTTCTCAGAGATCTCTCGCCTGCAATTAGATGTGACCATCTGAGGCTGCGCTGCCACACGAGCCTTTCGGTGGGACTGTTACATGTGGCTGGACCACACTGGCACAGTAAACAGAGGCACTTCTGTTCTAATTGGCAACAAGCAGGCATTTCACAGCTTCACCTCTGATACCATGGCAAGATCGATGGAGCTGGGGCCTTCTGTGTTTACAGGCATTTGCAGTATTGCTGACCCTATGTGTTCAAAAATCATAAGAATGGATTAAAAATCACTGGATTTTTAAACTAATCCATTGGGGTATTTGCTTTTTGCTGGCTGGGTTTTCAGGCTTTCAGGGGCACATTTTCAAGTGGTTTCTCCAGCTCCAAAAGGGCTAAAAAGATGTTAACAAAACTTTTGATTCTTGCCTAATCACCTGAATCCAGAAGCTGGGGCTTGAAGAAAACCACCTGCTATCGTGAGACTTGTGCTACAAATGAATTGGCAACATAGCTAGCTCCTATCAGAGCAAGCCACCTTCCACCTCTGCCTGTTGTCAGAGACCCCATCCTTTTCTGGAGGCCTCAATTCTGCATAGCAATATCTAGTGGCGGAACCGTGTAAAGCATTACAGATCCTTCAGCTCCATGGGCTTGTCCTTGCTACAAAAAAGGTGTGTTTACCATTAGAAACTAATGCATGGGAGCTGCTCTGAGGTAAAGACACCATGAAGACCAGCTTTTTGTTTCAGTCTGAGGTAATCTTGTGGTCAGCCCTGGACTGTTTACCTGGCGCTAACAGGAAAGGGCCTGGGCTGCACTGTGTTGACTCAGGCTAGCTTACACGCATTAGCTACCTTAAGGTAAAAACCATCTTTGTCAGCTGTGAAGATAAGGCCTTAATGGGCAGAGCCCCTACAGCTCTTGCTGAGTGACCCCAGGCCAGCTGTAGAGATGATCTGAGGCAGAAGTGGGGAGGGAGGGGGGCTGCACTTTATTCTTGCAGTCCCAGATCCGGGTTGGGGGCCTGATGCCAGTGGGTGGCTGGCTCGTTCAGAGCTGGCCTCGGTGCTGGGTAGCCAGTGAGACGTTGGCCACATGGAGGACAACTCTGGGCTATCAGAGGCAGCCTGAGACAAGGGGCATATCCCTGTTCTCACTGCAGCTCTCGCTGGGCTTCAGTCACGAACAGCCCAGAACATGCCAGCTGTGGGCAAACTCCCACACGTATTTATCCTATTTATAGAGCTGTCTAAGACAGCAAATGCCTGCGGCCCAGCGACGTACCCAGAGCTGACCTCCACAGGGCGGGGAGAGCCCAGCTCTTGCCTCCTGGGCCTGCGGGGAATGTTTCTCGTTCCTAAGCGGGGTGTGAGGAACTGATTTGGCCGCTCACTGGCACCTACAACAACTGTGGTTTTGAAACTGGTTAGTTCGCCCTGGAAACTTGTTCAATTTGGGCACACTCCCTCCCCCCTTTTTTTTTAATTGAAAGAGATTTTAAAACAAAGTCACTTCAGCTCAAAACATTGTGATTTTTTTTCTAATTGTTTTAAGACTTTTTTAACTGAAACAATGTGGTGAATTTGACCCAAGTCCGCACAATGTTTAGATTGACCCAAATCTGCATTTTACACAGAAAAATTTTTGGCCAATAAATTTTGCCCAGCTCTCATTCCTGGCGGTCCAGGCCTGCCCTCCTTTCTCTCTGGTTTCTGCCTCCTGTGCTCAGAAATGCAGCAACAATCATTATTACCAGCCACTGTGGACGCCTCTCGCCCGCTCCCACCCAGTGCCTGGCCTTGAGTCTAGCTGCTCCGATCAGGAGTGCCAGCAGCACACACAGCCTCTCATAAAAACACTGCTTGTGTGTCTGGGGCCCCTTCCAGCCTGGTACACAGGTAAACAGTTCTGCTCCGCATACACGGAGCTGCCCATTTCTCAGGAGTGAATCACCCTGCCTGTGACGTCACCCTGCTTGGAATTAAGCCCTGGGTTATTTCCTTTTATTCTTTGACTGCACCAGTATTTCCTGGAACACGACAAAAGCCATGCCAGTGGCTGTGGAATAACGGCAAGGCCTGAGAGCCAGTAGCTCCCAGCACCAACCGAGGGAATGGAGCAGCAAAGAGAGGCTGGGCTCTACCCAGGGTCAAATCCCGGTCACCACTAATGCTGAGCACCTGCTCCGAGCCCCCAGGAGAGCAGCAGGCCTGAGGCAGAGGGCTGACACGGAGCATGTGGCGATGCCCACGTACAGCAGCCAGGAGTGCTGGCTGCCACGTTGGACCCACTGAGGGCTGGGCCACGTCGGTTTTGTGCTGCGTTTCCTGGCTGGGCGATCACTATCGTGGCACTAGTGACGCTGCAGTTCCCCGGCACAGAGCTGGCTCCAGCAGTGTCACTGCCTTGGGAAGCATGGAAGCAAACGACAGCACTCGCCGGCTGCTGCGCCTGCATTCTGGCGTCAGTCATTTCCCACCTACCACCTCTCTCCTCAAGCGCTTCCCAAAGCCGAGTTCGCCAGGCAATGGGTGTAGCCAGGCTCTAGTGCCCCTGGAGGTACCAGTCCTTAAACATGATCCCCAGAACCTGCTACGTCTGGCACCACTGGCTCAGAGCCCCTGGGCCCAGCCTCGCTGTAACTAAACTCCTTGGTTTTGCTAACACTGATCTTGCTTGGCAACTAAGGCTCTCCTGGGGCTCTGGGAGGGTTGTTCCATCATGTCTTGGTACCGTACCAAGCCTTGTATCCCTTCAGACCGTTTGATGTTGGAGCCAGTGAGAGTCTTTCTGGTGCTGACAGGTGACCTACGTGCTCAGGGATCTCTGCTGGGCTGGTATTTTGCAGCTTTGTTCCAATATCGGGCTGTCAGGCTGAGCAAGTCTCAGGGGTGTGGGCGGCGGGGGTATATTTCACCATCCTTCACATCCACTTGCTGCTCTGGCGTTCATATTTGCCGTTTCAGTGAAACGTTTGTTCACCCACGGTTACATTATACGAACAAGGCTTCACCTGTCTAATGTGTTAGCTTCTCTGCAAGTGCATCATTTGTCCTGAGGAAATCATATGGTCTTAGGAGGGGCTCCTGGCTGCAGTTCTTGGAAGGCTTTAGCTTGTTGGTCGTGCTAGGCTTTGACCTTTGCATCACTCTTCCTTTTCGTGCCCTCCACTACTGCCGGTTTCAGCGATGCATGCACCATGGCAGCAAGCGTTGTGCTGGGTTCTCTTAAGGCTTCCATGGGCGTCCCTCTGTTCCGGAATGGCTTGCCAGACCTTTTCTTTCCTTGCTGCAGATCTCTTTAATAGAGCATTAGAGATTTTAATGGCTGGTTCAGCTTTGTCCTTTGCCAGTTGGTGGCATGGTGATGATGTGATATGACTGAATTCCCAGTGCCAGATAAATTGTACAAATTCACTCACAGCAGGTGAACTGGAATCTTAGCTGAAACTGCCCTGTGTGGGATCCCAGGCTTCACTGCTTTGCTTGTGCCACTTCTCGTAGTTCCCCAAAGTCTGACTAGTGCAATTACGGGGTGTTTTCTCTGGTTTGTGGTAAAAGGTCCAGTTCTACTTTGCCCGAAGGTTTGGTAGAAACGCTGTGTAGTTTCACTGTCTGGTTTTGCAACGTGGCCTGCATTTCCCCACATGTATCACAGCTGCTCCCCAGGTCTCAGATATCCTTGGTCACGTCTGGCCAACATATAGCATCTCCAGTTTTCCAGATACAGTACAGGCTTCTCTTCCACAACGGTTCAGATGTGTTCTCCAGTGTGTTTGTTTCTCCGGGAGCTGGATATTCTGATTCTAGGCCCAGATCCACAAAGGTACGTGGGTGCCTAACGCCCAGATTTAGGTTTTCCATTTTTACGTGCACTACAATCCACAAAACTCCCTCTCAGTGCTGCCTGTTGGCTTCTGCCCCTGGGCATGAGCACTGCTCCTCTCTTGGCCCCAGGAGAAGCTAGGCAGGCGAACACCTATCTACCTGGCATGCCCCGATCCAGTTGGCACACTCAGGGGCTGCCTAACTACGCATGCATGGGTCAGTGGGGGAGGGGCGGAATGAAGGCCAGAAAGGCCGTCCCCTGGCCCAGGAGCTCGGCCACGCAGCAGGGACGGGGCAGACGCCGATTTAAGTCCCCGTCGGCCTGGGGAAAAGAAGGGGTCTGAACAGGACCTGCCGCCTCACAGCTGCAAGCCCAACCACGGGCTGTGCCATGACTCTCCATCTGCCCCTGGCTCCATCAATATTTAATGGTTTAGTGGGACCACGTCAGCAGGGGACTGCGGAGATCTCCCGGGAACAGAATTAAATATGCTTTGGGCCAGAGACAGTGAGATTCACTCTGGTGCCCAGTGGCTCCTGCCCTGTTCAAACCCCTTCTCCTCCATAGCCGGGGGGCGGGGCTGGGACACCACCTGGGCCATGTCTAACCACTGGGCTCAGGCCTTCTTGCAATTTTGCGTGGAGTTAAGTGGCCTCTGAATAGCCCTTGGGATTGGGCCCTGCAGGGCAGACAGGTGGGTAAACGTCATCACCCCCAGTTCACAGATCACAGCCAGAGATGGGCACTTCCCTGCAGCTGCTCTCTCAGAGGAGAGGGGCTTTGAACACACGCCTCTCAGCATCGTCTCCCACTGGCTAGCTTAGCCGTGCTGCTGTATGAGTCACAGGGACGCCTCTTTCCCCCCCCTCCCCCCCGCACTGCACAGGGGGCCTAGGCCCCTAACAGAGGTGCTTAAAAGTTAGGCTCAGCTTCACAGTCCCTAAGTCCCTTTATGGCTCCAGGCCCACCGGCCTTGGTGTCTGATGCTGGCTTGTGCACTCAGCTCGTCTGGCTAGTTCTTGAGAGGCAGGTGGGGCTGTTTCCTGGGCTGCTTCCAGCTGGTGGATCTCATTGGGCTTTTGCCTGCTCGCCTGAAGAACCGTCTAGCACTAGAGCGCGTCTTCCTTGGCAAGGCAATGATTACAGCATCGCTTCATCGCTCTTCAACAGGAGAACAAGACTGGACTCCTTTAGCTCTGTCGTGGGTATTAAATGGGAGCCTCAGTGCCTCGCCTTCGCCGGGGCTAGTCACAGCCTTTGTGCCAGGCTCTGTTCTGCCGTTGGCAGCGGAGCTCCGGGCAAGCCAGCAGGTGTCCCAGAGGCAGCGATTACGTGATAAGGAGAGCAGCCAGGCCCTGTGGTTACTGACACAAACCCGTCTGGGACCTGCCCTGGATCCCAGCCAGCCATTGCTGCAGACCAGCATCGCGTGTGAAAAGGGGCCTGCAGGGGCTTGCAGAGGCCTCGCTTGATCCACCCATGGGAGAGCACAAATGAGCCCAGAAGAATGGCCCGTGGACCTGGCTGCATGGGCACATCCCCTCTACGCCAGCTACTGCAGGACGTCCGTCTCGGTGGGCCAAGGGTGCCTGGCTGCGGCCATAGCTGCCCCCATTGCTTGCTCCGCACGGGGCCAACAGAGCTTCGTTTGCCCCATTCCCGTTCAAAGGCTCAGTTGGAGACAAAGGACACACAGTAGCCGTGTTTTAAAGGGGTAACAAGGTGGAGAAGGCGAATCCGTGGGGGAAGGTGGGGGCAACTACTGTGTGTGGGGGGCACTGGGGACAGCTGGCTCAAGGGCAGCAGAGAGAATTTACCCAGGCTCATTTCAGGAGGGCTATAAAAAGACACCCTGGCCCAGTGAGGGAGGGGTGTGAAGACACAGGCAGTCTCACCCAGTGAGCTCCAAGGGGCTCTGTACAGTTGAGGGCGTCTGAGTTAAGGGCAGTTTGTTTTTCCCCTTGCTGCAGGGGGAGGCGAGCACAGATCTGTTCAGCCTGAAGTGCAGTCAGAGACTGCAGCATATCTGTCTGCTCCCTGAGTAGCGCTATCAGCTCTTGCTGGCAGTTTCTCCTGTCTTCACCATCCCTCTGCATTCTGTCCTTGAGCATCATCCTCCAAGCTCTCTGCTTGGCATCCGAAGTGCCAGAGGCTGCAGGACCTGCTGGAACATTTCTTCGCTTGTTCTCTTCTTTATCCTTCATCTCTAGCCAAGCTGATCCACCAGTGTGGATGGAGAGACCCACAAGGCCACATGTGCAGCTGCTAAAGAAATGATGGGCATGGATACTATTGTGAGTGCATTCATTGCCCTTGATCCACGCAAGTTACAAGCGTAACTTCTCCTTGGGATTCCTACAGCACGGCGGGAGGGGGCGAGTTGGGACAATAAGTGGGGTATCAGATAGGAAACAGGCAGTGGGGACTGTAGCTCTCTCACTCCAGAGGGTAACGGAGGCTGAAGAGGACTAGCTCCCGCACACATTTCACTGCAGTCCGGGTCTGTATGCTGCAAGCTTGAGAGCCACTATGGTGCATGCTGCAGTAATTGCTGAGTGGTGCTGGAAAGCGTCCCACCGCAGAAGAAATAAGGCAGCCCTGCGCCAGACACCTCTGGTAGAGGATTCCAGACAAATGCCAGGAAAGTTTCCTTAAGATTCACGGGACTGCACATAAACTGTTCTGCAGGGCCCCGCTGCCTAGCTGTTACAGGGGACTGAGGAGCAGATAACAACTGTACCTCTACTGGTTATTTCACTGCCTCTTCTAGCCTGATTTTAAAATTAGTAAATGAACAGAGGCGTCCCTGCAATGTTAATGCAACCTGCGTCCTTCCCAGAGGGCCCCGCCCCTGCATCAGACTTGCCCGTGCTGGCTTGCTAGGAGTGGCTCATCTGCTCAGGAGTCAAAAAGAGGTCCTGGCTCGCAGCTCCACTGGATCCCCGTCACCTGTCCCCCTGTCCTCCTCTTCCTCGTCCAACAGTCTCCCCAGACCCCCTCAAGTATCCACAGGGACCTGGGGAGGGCGATGGGGGGGACAGCTGAGGATGGCATGCAGCTCCTTGGAAAAGCAGCATGTCTGCAGCTCCACAGCAGAGCGACTGTTTGCCTCCCTTGCCCTGAGTTCACACGACAGGCTGCACAGCCGTTGTAGCCCTTATCCCCCAAGCCCTGAGCCATCTGGCCATAGCTGCTGACCTTTCTATGGCTAGAGCAGAGCTGTGCCTGCACGGCTTCCTCTGCCCACAGACCCAGGAGAGCCACCATCTCCCATGTGCTCCAGGCAGGAGTGTGTTTGCTGCTTGCAGCCGCCCCGCTCAGCTGGGAAGTTGCTATGTGAGCTCCCCATGCCCAGCAAACAGGAAACAGAATTTTAAATTCATGGAGCTTTAAAAGAAGGGGGGATGGCGGCACGTTCCTGTGTGCCTGGCCCCCGCGCTGCAGAGTTCCAAATGGTGGCCAGAGTGGTCCTGGCGGGGCATTGTGGGACACCTCCTGGAGTCCACTGAAATCAATGTAAGTAATGCCGCGTCTACACTGCCCCTGTGGAACTACGCGCTGCACCTCTCGTGACTGGAGTTCTGCTGGCATAGCAGGAGAGTGACCTTGGTGGGAGGACGTAGCATAGACATTGACGTGGTTAGGTCCACGTAAGCTGCCATGCGGTGATGTACTTCTGTAGCATCGACCAGGGCGGAAGGTTAGAGACCTGGCTGCACTGTGGCCGAAGGGAACTGGGGGAGGGGAGGCTGTCGCTTTGCACGGAGCAGGAGCATTCCACATGTCCCAATAGCTGCAGCTTTGCAGCAGTTCCCAACTTGGGGCTCCTAGGAGTGGGGCTCTGGGATGATGGGAACAGGGAACAGCAGTTGCTTTCGGAGATAGGCTCAGCGCCGCTGCAAGCTAGGAACACGCCATGCGGCTGCATTCCAGCCGCTCCCAGGTTCACCTGCGGGGCACGCAGGGAGGCCAAGTGCATCATCTCCTCAACAACACGCTGCATTTTAGCGACTTTCCGATCGAAGAACATGAGGCCAGTGCCACAGGCCAAGGATCTCAGGGGAGCAGAATTAGATCCTTAAATGAGAGAAACTAGAACATTCCATGCAAAGCCTGGCTTGGCAAGACCAGATAAACAAGCCTGCCTAAAACTCCTCTGCCTGGCTAATGTTGCCTCGTCCTTCTCAGGGAAAGGCAGCCATCCCACCGAGTCACCTTCCCTTCCCTCCCCTCCCCTCCCCTCGCTGGTGTGCAGGAGGAGGGGTAGGAGTGAAAGCTGCAGAGAAGCCGAAATTCTCCTCTGGATTCAGTCTCATTCCCATAAGGGGGAATCTTCCTTCCACAACGCCTGGCATGTCCAGACCTGTCTCCTTTCCTGAGAAGGAAAGCCAGCTCCAATTGTTAAATAGCTACATACTCGAATAGTTACCAGCCAGAGATGTAGACAGGCAATGTCACCTTCAGATCTGAATTCCCTAAGAGACAATGAGAGCGCACACGTGAGTGTGTCTGTCTTGGGACCTCGTTTATATTCCCAGGCCAGAAGCCCTTTCCACATATAATTGCCATGTTATTTAACCGAAGTAGACTGCCCTCCCCGCGTGGCCCTCTGACAGATCTTTGAAGCCACTAGAGAGCTTTGAGAGCCATATAATTAATTCCCTAAACATTCTAAAGCTCACTGGGCTCCTCAGACACTATTCAAGTCCACAGAAGTGCAAAATAGTACATCAATATTGCATTCTTTCCTCTTGTACCTTTGCAGCAGTAAGCATTGTACTGAACCATTTCCTTTTGTAACTTCCCTAGCCCCTCATTTCCAGGCACTCAGAACTTTTTGAAAACATTCACCTTTTGGAGTGAAACCTGAGACTGATCTCTGCCAAAAGATTAATTATTTTGGGGACGTCTGAAGGCGAAAGAGGAGATCCTCCCTTCTGAGTTATGGGAAAGGAGGCACATTACTCCAACTGTAAAAACATTCTAACTCCTTTAACCAGTTTGCAGCAAGAGTAGCTGAACTTTGCAAGCTGGTGTAGAGCCAGGAGCCCTTGGTGAGGAATGTGTGCTTTCCTAAGCTTGAATAAACTATCCTTCATTCAACAATTGAGAACATTTCAAAGCAATCTATTGATGCACATCAAGTTGCTTGAGGAGATACGCCCTGTGCATGTGCCCCTTTGTTTAAACTCTCAGGTGTGTTCAGAGAATCTACAGTCTCATGTCTGCTTTCAGAATAGCCTGTTTGCCAAAATCAGAAATTAAATGCAAATAAAAGTAACAGTCTGAAGGTTTTACACTAAAAGCAGAAAAATTGCATGTCTAAACTTATTGAAATTTGTCAATAGTATTGTTAGGATTTTCTAGTCCCGTTTTCCTTGTTCAGTGTGTAGCTAGTTATTAATGACTACGCTGTAAAACGTGCAGGAGGTACATGGGGGCCAGTTAGCATTGTCCAGCCTTAATGCTGTATCTGGAAGCCTTGTGTTTAACACATACACACAAGTTTTTGGAGCATTACTTCAGGAGAGTTTCTCTGGAGTGAAATATGCTTCCCTCACTGCCCTGAAGCTCTCAGCTCTAGCAAACCATATGTTGAAGCTTGGCATATCTAATCTGTAAATTGCTGACTGGGCTTCCTAATTTTGGGTCCCCACACCGTCCATCTCTGGCTTGTGTTAGCTCATCTCATTTGTTCTTCAGACCGCAGCAGGAGCAGGAGCTGAGCATTGCATAAATTCCATGCAGCTGTGTGTTCCAACCAATGGTTTACCAGCCATTCCAGTGGGTGTGGTGCATGGAAGTTTTCTGGCTGTCAGTTGCTATTATCAAGGTCAATACTCAACAGCAGCATTGAGAGAGCCCTCACGATATTTATGCACAATGGAGAAGATTGGCCCGCCCATGAGGCAGAATGAATGCCCGAGGCAATCTGAATGATTATATTCCTTTGGATCCCAGCTGGCTGTGTAAAGCCCTCTGGGAATAGGAAAAATTTTTAAAGTGTTAAATCCTTTTGGCCATGTGAGATTTAGTATTTGCTTTACGTATCACTAGCTAGAAAATGCTATGTCCTGCTGCTGCTGCGTGTGTGGAAAAGACGGTTATTCACCTTGTAACGGTTGTTCTTCGAGATCTGTTGCTCATGTCGATTCCATTCTAGATGTATGCGTGTTACATTGAGCGGTGATGTCATCAACTTCCAGTGATTATTGAGCAGTAGTTGCCAATTTTTTTCACAGTGTAGAAGAGTTGGGTGGCACAGACCAGCTGTTGGAACAAGAACGATCTGAATAGGTCTCGTCTTGTTTGCTCCCATGGAACCTGAGCAGATCAATAGGACCTTTGGCTGCCAGACCTCCCAGTCATGACTAATGCTTTGCCTGAATGGGCTATGCTCATGGAGAAAGGTTAACTTCACCGCAGAGAACTAGCTTGGTTTCTTACCTTTTCCCGTCCCTCTTCCATCCGCACACAAAACCCTCCCACCCAAGTCTGGGGTGCTTTCAACCAGGGCTAGTTGGTGGTATGGATTAGAGCCTGGGGCTGCTTTCATTTGGGCTGGTAACCCACCCGCTTTCGCAAGGAGGACACAGACTAACTCACTCGTGTGCTGTAGTTCTCCTCTGCCTTCCCACAACTCCCCTTGTGTGCAGAGGGCAGGTGAGTTCTCCCCTAGTTTGCTGGGGAAGAATCAGAGCAGCCCATCTTACCGCAGCACAAAGAACCATGGGATATGCCTTGAAGTGCTAGTGATGCACATAGCACATGCAAAGCACCAGTGAGGACACAGGACTGCCGAGTTTTGTATTGTGGCAGCTCATGCCCAATGAGGCATATTCAGATGCATGTCATGTGGGCTAACTGCAGTGAAGACATAACACTTGCCAGCTGTAAGACAGCTGAAGAGGCACTGGCAGAAGTAGAAACAGCACAGAAGGAACAGGAAATAAGAGCCCAAATGCAGCTATAAATCAAAGAAAGTTCTTTATTTGGAAAACTGGAAGTGGTGACATTTTGCTGAGTGCCAACAAGGCTAAATTATTGTATTGCCAATTTGAAATGAACTCATCTGTTTTCTACAACATACCCATGAGATCATCCCCATCTTGTAACAGCAGAGAAAGCAGGAACATTACTCATTGGAAATTCAGCCTCCTTCCCTTCTATGATCAGCACACAGGAGTGTCAGTGTTACAGTGCCATCTACTAGAGTGAATTGGGAAATCCCACCCTCCTGGGTACAGGTTCTTCAAGCAGCATCTGTTCTCTGCACTCACCCGCTCTCTGTCTGTTGTTGTGAAAACTCTCTTACTGAGGGACTGACTGGGGCCTATACAGAGAAAGACAGGACCTCACAATTCTTTTGCCTCCGTACTTCCTGGGAGATGATGCCATGACACCAGTTCTGAATGGCTGATGGAGAATGGGAGGAGAGGAATACACCAAGCTTCCACAGGTTGATTTCTTCTCTACTGAGGGGCAGATCCTCAAAGGTGTTTAAGTGCCTAACTCCCTTTGGTTTGACAACCTGGGCCTTAGGGACCACTCATCTGAGGCCACAGCTTGATGAAATAGACAACATTTACATAAAACTGCAACATAGCCCTATCATAGTCACTCCGTAAAACTCAGACTGGATCATTCAAGTTGCACATGGAGAAGGATGGAGTTGCCCCTCTTTCCCCTACACTTCACCTGGATTTTCAGCTATCTTGACACAGTTGTCAGAGCTACACACTAAGGTCTCTGTAAATCATGACTCTCAGTGAAATTAACAGCCATATGCTTCTCTGGAAAATGCTTGTGGAAACTGTCTTTCTTCGTGGAGACGCACATCTGGGATTAACTGGAAGTGTCCTGATTCCACAGAGATGCCCTTTGTTCCCAGGATTACAAAATTTGAGAACTGTGCGCCAAGAGCAGACAAACTGATAAAGTGTGACAGTCAGAGTAAATACTATATGCTGCACTTTACATATTTTTAGACCTCATGTTTATATGCTGCATAGTGGTGTGTTCTCCCACTGCTGTGTGGGAAGAGGCCTTCCATTACTCATCCTTGGCAATCTCAGGGGAAGACACTCCTCAGGGTTGGCTATTGCCATGATTAAGCAGCAACTGTCAGTAACCCTACTACGATTTTGCTCACAGTTCTGGCATAGTGACCAAGCCAGAAAAGTAATTACTACAAAACATACATATCCTCTATTTACTGTGCTAGTATTAGTGAGAGTCTTAGAAATTATGCAGTGAAGTGCAGCTCACATCTCCTAATATGACAACAGCAAGTCACTTTACTCCGAATACATGATTAAAAAAATATTAAGAGATGATGCTCAGATAAAGTGGCAAGAATTATACAAGCTAAAAGCAGCATACATCACATCACCCACCCCCAGCGCAGCCCTGCCAAAACATCTACATGTCACTCCCACCCCACGCGGCCTCCCAGGAAGCATCACTGTTTAATGTAGAGCTTTGCAAACTATTTCAATTGTGTGGCTGAAAAAGTCAGAGGAGGGAAATTTCATGTAGTTTTAGCTTCTTTTGACATTCCCAGCTACTAAATCATGAGTTACGTGACCCACCAGTTCCCACTGCCCACCATGGCCCATGAAACAGTGGGCTTTTACCCCACAACAAAAGCTTTGAGTGAAAGGGCACCACAGCAGCAAATAGATAAACTTATAAAAATTGCTATTACAAAATCTGGTAACTGAAGTTTAAAAAATATATTTGTTTTATGAAGAAAACTTAATAGAAAAATAGCATGGCACTCTATAAAGGCAAGACAAAAACTGCCTGAGCCATCTAGGCAGCAAAGGCACTTTGATGCAAATCAATACATGAGGGTTCCTATCAAGCTGATTTGGGAAGAGCAGGGAAACCCTCTGTCCAGCAATGCATGATCAAAGACATATATTAGCAAACACGATCGCAATTAACTCATATTCCAATAAATTCTGCGTGGAAAAAATGTTACTTGGTTGGTAGTTTTCTGCCATAAGGGCTTTGAAATCTAGTCATAAGTCAGAATTGTAGTAAGTACTGAAGTAACTGATTCATACGTATCAATTCTCAGAATCTGAGAGGCCAGGTTTGCTGTTTGTATTGCCTCTACTTATAATTTCATCATTAACTCCAATTCTTCCACATAAGAACTACCAGTAGCAACATTTTTTCTGTGTAGCGTCTCTGTAGAAAGTGTGCAGATCAGGGAACCGAGAGTGACACACTGATACACAAGAAGGGATGCTCATCCTGTTTCTTTGGAGACATGCACTGCAGGTATCCTCCTCGCCTCTAGTCTTGTTTTGCTCCAGGTAGCTTCACAGGAGCCCAGCCCTGCATCTTGTAATAGGACACCAGCTGCTTAGGAACTTCAGCAAGGACTGTCTGGGAAAGAGCCTCTCGAGGAGCCTGCAGGGAGACACCATGTGAGCCAACCAACGCTACAGCACATAATAAAGGACCAAGTAATCCATCAATTCACCTCATACAAGGAAAGATGCAAAATAATGTCTCTACAGCTTTGGCTCTCGTGCATTAATAGGAATCATAGGGAATTCTGGGCAATTAGTGCTGTACTCTCACCGAAATGCATTAAATCACAGTAGAGAGACAAGGTGGGAGTATCTTTTATTGGACCAACTTCTGTTGGTGAGACACACAAGCTTCTGAGCTTACACAGAGCTCTTCTTCAGGTCTGGAAAATTTACTCGGAGTGCCACAGATTGTTTAGCATAAGTAGTTAACACATTTCAAGTGACCGTTCAAGGAGAAGTGGTCCTTGAAATTGACATCGATCAAAGCTCCAACCTAAGAAAGTCTCAATTAAGAGTGACTGTACAGATGGGTCTCCTCTCAGAGCCCATGGCAGACCTCCCCTGTCAATACTGAGAGTTCAGTGATGTATTTGGAAAGAAAAACGCAAATATTCTCCCACCGTACAAAGCCTGAGACCAGAAGTAGAGTTTCCATTTGGGCAAATCTACACTACCTTAGCGCCCAACTGGGAGTTTTACAATATTATCTCCAACAAAATTGAACTAATGAGTTCATTTGTAAATCATTACTACTGCCGGAGCACCAGTTCTCTTAATTAAGAAGATGGCAGCCTCCAGCTCTGTGTGGATTACCAGGCCTTGAATCAAATCACAATCAGGAATTGATACCTGCTACCCTCATTCTTGAGACGTTGGATTATGTGGAGACTGCCCAAATATTTACAAAGCTAGACATTCAGGTGGCTACAATCACTTGCAAATCAGAGTGAGTGATGAATGGAAAAAACAGCATGTAGGACCTGTTATGATCACTTCAAGTATTTAGTAATGCCAATCAGCCTAACACACCCCAGCCACTTTCTAGCGTTTCCTCAGTGGTGAGGGCTGCCCCCCTTTTGCAGAACTACACAACGTTATGCCCTGCCCACGTCCACTTTGTTAATGAAGAGGAACTCCATTACTCTGCAGTTCTTTGTGAAAGCATCCAATCATGGACCAGGCCCTGCTGTGCTAGGCTTGAAATTACTTCTTGGGGGTGCCCTGCACTGGGAGACCTTCAGGCAGTACTTTGGCACATCTCAGCTTGTCGCTGTTTCTATGCTGTTTGTAAAGCACTTTGCTATCCATGTTAAATTCAAATGGTAATCATCATGCTACTGAGAATTCCATTCTAGACTAACTCCATACGACGCAAGTTTAATTTCAAGTCAAAACTTGGGAAAAACGTGAGGCTAGAAGACAACAGTTCACAGGCAAAGCATATGCTGCCACGAAGAGTTCAGAGTGCAATCCCGTGGGTACCCGGCAGGCGGGGCTGAGAAGGTAGCATGCTCTGCACCCGCTGGATGCCTCACTCCTGCACCACCACGATTACGGAGGCAAAGAGGTCAGGCCTAGTGAGGTGCAAGTACTCAGCTCACTAGCTCACACTCCAGGTGAGGAGTGGAGGCATCTCACTCAGTCGTCTGCTTTACTGGAGGCTGAGAACGTAGCAGAGGCAGCAGGCTAAGCCTCTGGTTGAATGGAAGTACCTCCACTCAGTCTCTTGCTCCTCAACCCAATAAGCTGGGAGTGCTCAGTTTCAGATGAGTGGTAAACATCTCAATTCGCTGAGGAACAGTCTCCAGAACAATTTTGGGCCACACCTCCTTGCAGACAGCTCACTGGCTTCACGCACTAACTATAAGGCTAATAGATTCTCTACAAAAACAGTCCTCTCTCAGATCAAACCTGTGTACAATAAGAACAAGATTAACAGGCTGGGTTTTTTCCTCATGTTGAAATAAAAGATAACTTACGTTTTGGAATTTTCTGAAAGGCACAAACTGTACAATGTCTCGTGCAGCTGGCTCCCCTGTCAAGGACCTTAAAACACCATCGTCCCCATCCAGGAATTCCATGGCTTTGAAATCAGCACTGCCGACTCCAACAATAATCACAGACATAGGCAGTTTAGAGGCATTAACAACAGCTTGCCTGGTTTGATCCAGATCGGTGATCTCACCATCTGTGATGATCAGTAGTACAAAGTATTGCTGCAAAACATTAAATCAGGTAATCAGTGAGTTTAACTTGAAACCCAGGCAAAAAATGGCCTTAGCCATCGCTCCTTCTAAGATGGGAAAGCAGAGGATGGGTAAGGCAAAGGACTGACAGTGAAGTGCTGGTCCCAGTTTTGTCACACGCTATCTCTGTGACCTGGGCTAGTCACTTCTCCCTCTGAGACTCAGATTTTCATAATCCTGAGCTAGTCTTCAGGGGTGGGGACTGAGAGGCATATCTCAATGAAGTCTGTAAAGAATTTTAAGATCGTTGGATGGAAAGCACCAGTGAACAGCAAAGTACCACTGAAGCAAACATTGGCTGCAAATCCTGCTATTTGATGCTGTTTTCCTTGCTGGTGGTATTATTACAAAGGATAAAGAAATTAACTTTAAAGTGACTTTGCACCCAAGACCATAACAGGCTGGAGAATTCAGGTCATGCACTCATGCTAGGGAAGGAATGGAATTAGAGGAGTTCAAACCCTCTGTGCACACTAGCGATAAACCACATGTGGAACAGACTGTCAAGAGACAGCAACAGGAGCTGCACACACGAACATTTCTAGAAAGGGTAAGACACCCCAGAACAAACATTAATGTGGGAACATTAATGTGCAGCATTGGCAGTGGGCTCTAACATGGGCCACATGGCTTCCTCCCAACTGGGTGCCGAGATGTCTGTTTGATCAGCACTCACTGTCTTGTAGTGCCTGTCTGCCAACTTTCATACAAACTCAACAAACACAGGAGATCCAAACTTCTGATTCCAAATGTGTCTGGTAGTAAGAAATTTCATGTGATTACAACTGAAAAGTGGTCACCCAATTCCCTAAGAGCAGTTAATGGAGATAGTTTAGAAATGCACTACTTGTATCTTAAATGTCCCTTCTTTGAGCAATAATGGAAAATATTCTCTCATATGTGGGAAGGGCCAGGAAACTAAACCTCAAATATGAACCATCGATCACTCCAGCCCCAAACACCCCATTCAGAGATGAGGTGCAATACATCCCCCTGCTGGTGCACACAAAAGCCCAGACTGCGTTTGTTCTACATTACCTTGGTTACAGACAGGAAAAGTTGAACTATAGCATAGGAAGTGGCTCGAGTAAGACTGTCTTAAGGTGCTGCTGGGTTTCTGACCACGGCTACTCTCACAGGGCGCCGGGCGTTGGAGGGCCTGAGCAATCTACTGCCCTCCAATCACGGTCGTCAAGTGCCAACCGTTCCACCCCACCCGAAGCAAGCACAGAGCCAGTGTCTCACCAGGCTATTACAAGGCAGAGTAAACATCACCTGGACATCACAGGCTGAGCGAAATACCACCGAGTTCTGAGCAAGTCGGAGAAACCAAATTAGCGAGTCTAAGCAGGGAAGAGAGAAGCCGCTTTGTGATTCCATTTTACCACATGCAGGGAAGTGGCGATGCCAAGGACGCAGGTCTGTGCCCAAGAACCATGGACTTACCGCAGCAGTTCCTTGCTGCGCTGACTGAGCTGCAAACCTTGCCACGTGATTTATAATAGGAGAGAAATTTGTTGGCCCGTAGAGCCGGATCTGCGGCAGTGCCTGGCGATAAGCATCCACAATTCCTTGGATCCCTATGCCACAAGAAGATCTGAATTACCAAAAAAGCCTTAACTCTTTCATTATCCTGCTAATTGTTTGTAAGTATTACCCTTCTGGCATGTCACAGCCACCGGCCACGCATACACTGGAGGAGTATACGGAAAATCACATTGGACAAAGGACAAAGCGACAGCCAGTAGTCTCCATGGCAAGCCAGAAGCGTGCACCCTAGGTGATGTCAGCATGGCCAGGGGGACCTGCAGAGAACTGGTGGGGTACACAGCAGACTCCTTCCGTCTTGTACTTGCCAAATGATTTTCCAAGAAACTGTACTGGTCTGTGCCACTGACATAACGCAGCCGAAGGGAGAGGTTCCTCCACAAAAGGAGCATTTGCGGCTGATGGGCTGGCATGTGCTTAGACTGGTGAGCACCAATTTGTGCACACACATATCTCTGCTACTGCCTTCTTCCCTCCCTCCCCCCCTTTTCCTGCTCACTCATCTACGCAGTTTGTCTAAATGCTAAATTGCGAGGTCTCTGGGGCAGAGAGTGTGTCCTTTTCTTATACGGTGTCTGGCACAGTGGAGCTCTGTCCCCAGTTAGGGTCCTGAGCCATTGCTGGGCTAGATATACTAAAGAAGACCTTGTCTTCGCAAGACATTTACTCTGGTTTAACTAAAATCGTGTTGTAAAAATGGCTTTAGTGAAACTGTTATAAACTCTTGTGTGGACACTAAATTGGTTAAACGATTTTACTTCATTTTGCAATTTAACCTACACTTGCACAGCCTGCCACACTGGTTTTAATTGTAAACTGCTGGGCCAAGCCTCTTGACAAGGCTTGCTTAAGGAGACAGCCCTGAGCTAGGCAAAGAAAGAGATCCTGGCAATGCAGTGGGCAGCAATGGTCACTCGGGGAAGGAATGCTTGGATTCAAACAGGGAAACTCACAAATCTACAGTTCTCTGTTGGCCCCAGACAAGATAGAAAATCTAAGTTTCTTAGATTTAATGTGTGTGTGCTAGGTACTGAATAAAGAGGGAACAAGACAGTCCTCGCTCCAAGGACTTTATGATCCAACTCAAATTAAAGAACAAAATGTCAAAAGAAATCATAGATAAACTATTCAACAACATGGCTTTTGAGAACAAAAGAAATTAACTTCAATACTTTTAAAAGCTACATTTGTAAAATGGTGACTATTTAGTGAATATTTAGGCAGAGAAATGACACATTTCAAACACTGAGGATTTCATATGTATCATCCACCAACTAAGATCCCCAACAATTTTGGCAGGGGGACAGAACCTCCTGTACACTAGTCTGGCACTGTGCTGCCAGAAAGAGTGGACAGTTGTTCCACTTCTGATTTCTGTGGGGCTAAAAACTGAACACTTTAAACCAATAGTTCCTAGTCAGGAAACATGAACAAAGACAAAGGAGTGCTTACCCTGGCAATAGGGGTTGTTGGGATTAAAGTTCAAGGCAAATTCATGGGAGACCTGGGAGAGAGAACATTTACAACCATTTAGTGAGATCCTGACATGCACACAAGGGGTGGTGGCAGAATTCTGAGAAACCTACCTGCCAGTTTGGAGGAACCTGAGCTCCAAACCCAAAAGCAGGAAACAGCTTATCTCTGCAGGAGAAAGGGAAGAATAAGAAGCCAGAAAGACTGAGATTTTTAATACCTAGTTACCCATTCCCCTTCCCCCCATCCCCCTGCCAATTGAATCCTTTCTTATTGCTGCTTCAATTGATGGAAGGTGAATGTTGCATAGGACCCAGGCCTGTTCCCACTGAAATCAGCAGAGGTGGTGCAGGCCCTGGCAAAGCATGCTGCTGGGGCTCACTGCTGCAGAGCTTGCTTTGGATCACTGGAAGGAGGAACTCCAATCCTGTTCAGGAGAAAACCAAACCCTCGTTCTCATTTTCTGTGCATCGCAAAACCACCATTCAGCAGTTTCTGCTCACACAGGGCCTGGCTACAACTTCAGAGCAGGGGTGCTGCAGGACAGCATCAGGGTTCATTCCTCACCTTCCTGAGCACCAAGACAACTCACGATTTTGAGAGAGAGAGAGAGAGAGAGAGAGAGAGAGAGAGAGAGAGAGAGAGTGAGCGAGCTGTGTCCCCATGCCATTTCCAAAGTGCTGCTGAGCTGCACAGTATTAAGGAACACAAGCATGCAGCAACACCAGCCAGTGCACGCAGATCAGCACAGGCACATGGTGTCATCTAATCTGACGTCTCACATAATTCTTGCACCAAAGCCAATCCCTTCTGATTGAACTAGAGCCCTTCTTTCACGAAGGCTTCCAGGCTTGATTTACAGATTTCAAGAGATGAAGAATCCATCACATTCCTTAGTAACTTGTTCCAACAGTTAATTACTCTCACTGTTAAATGTTTGCATCTTATTTCTAGTTTGAATTTGTCTAGCTTTAATTTAGCAGAAGTTAAACGTTCTCCCCATGTAGGTATTTAGATAGACCAGGCCATCTCTTACCCTTCTCCCTGGTAAATTAAATGAACAGTGTTCCTTTAGTCTCTCAGTATATGGTGGATTGAGTCTTTAGTCCTTACATCATTCTTGTGCCTCTTCTTTGAACCCACCCTAATTTTTCAACATCCCTTTTGAAATGCTGACAACAGAACTGGACACGATATCCACATCTTTGTGGATCTCTAGCCATCAGCTGTAGCTTAACATGGATAAAATAGAGCTCTTCATCTTCCCCACCAAGCTTCGCTGCTAACTCTTTTCTTAATAACTGTGGACACCACCATCATCTTGTCACTCAGGCCCATAACCATGGTGTCAGCTTCAACTCAAACCTCAATCTAGGTCCTCATAGCCACACTATGTCTACATCCTGCAAATTCTTTCTACAGCACATCACTAAGATACGGCCTTTCTTGGCCATCCACAGAGCTAAAACTCTCCTCCAGGTTCTCTATAGCTCACATCCCAATTACTGCAACATCCTTCTCTTGGTCCTGGACAAATGCAATCTTGTCCCGCTGATCTCCATTTAGAATGCTGCTGCAAAGACCATTGTTCTAGCCCATTGCTTTGACCATGCCACCCCACTGTTTGCATCCTTTCACTGCTTCCCTCTTCTCTAGTGTATCAAACACAAGCTAGCTGTCTGCACTTTCAAGGCCCTTCACTACTTATCCCCACCCTACCTATCGTCTCTAATTCAGTAATGAAAGGTCACACTTCTGTGGCAAGGGGTGCATTTCCTGGCCCATTCTGTGGTGCAGAATTATGGCACACATAATTAGAGGATCTAATAGCCCAGTGATCTCTCATACTCTGGAACGGTGGAGAGAGAATTCAAGATTAAAACTCAATCCCTGTCATCAGAGAACGGCCTCTGTCTGACCCAACTTAGCCAGAGGAATGGTCGGTCACCACACAGAATGGGCTGTAGAGGCTGCAGAAGGATGACTGAGAATTCCAATCTCTCTCCCAGGATACATTCTGTCCCACAGAAAATACTAATGATATTTCAGGTTAAGAGAGGAATAAAGACAGGCAAAGCTCATCAAAATTAGACAGCTGGCTAGCACATTTCCCAGTGCATTAAGACATGAACAACATGGCATTCAGGCATGAAATACACCACTAGCAACAAAGGATTAAGAACACTTGACACCAGTATTATCAATTAACCTTGACTATCAGCACTTAGAATTTCACATTTTTTAGAAGCCTGTGGATGAACCAGTTAAAGAACCTCTTACGTACGTGTCGTAATCCTGGACCACATTCCCCACACTCCAAATGGCAGTCAAATATTCGTTTATCCCATTTGGACTGATGTAGTGAAGAGAATCTGGTGACTTGGGATCTCCATTGGAGCCAGTGAAGTCTATACCCACCTGATGAGAAGATAAGGACAGCAGGTCATTGAAGGGTCATCAACATGACAGGAAGTGAGAGAAAGAACATGCTTAAACCCAGAAGCAGAAGCTCCGGCTAAGTCCAACACTTGCACAGGCAGACTGGCACCAAACCCCCCAGTGCTAATGAAGAGCACTGCTCTGGGACCCATCCGCTCCCTGGTGGTCAGTCCTAGGCAGGCACTGGCAACTGTGATGACACACGCCCAGGGCACAGGTAGGTAGGTATTAGCACCCTTTTCCTTGGGAATGGACAGACACCACTTATTTACTGCTAATCTAAAAATACATGCCCGTGAGAGTCACTGTGAGGTCCAGAGCAATGCTAATGAAAATCAACCAAGAAATTACTTTCTTCTGCTTTTTACCATCCTGATCATCTCACCGAAATACAGACATTAGAGAGGAAAACGGCTGTTTTAGAACACTCAGAATTACTACATTGTCATTTCCAGAACATAAAGCAGGAAAGCAACTTACTGTGAAGTTAATCTGGCAGCCTCCCATGACGTAATCCAGGAAAGAGTAATCCGTTTCAATCTAAAGGAGCAAATACTCAGAGTTACACCTCCTCTCCTGCAAGGACAGAAATACTGGCAGTTTGAAAAATAAGCTTACCTTGCATAATTTTATCCTAACAATTCCAGAGTTTTTGTAGCTCTTTTTCTTTTGTTTTTTCCCAGGGTGAATACACTCAAATTCCACCTACAAGAAGCAACATACAGAAGAGCCAGGTTACTGCCATACTCACCTGAAGAAGGCAGAGTTCAGGAGTTTAAGCCAGAGCAGTTCAAAGGGTGCAATTCTACCCAGCCCTCTCCTCCAAAACAAAGTGACACGAATGGGATTTTGAACAAATACTCAGTAAACAGACAGATTTTAGCCACTCTGCCACATGCTCTGTTTCAATCACCATATTTTAAAATAGTGAAACTTTCAAAAGTCTATTGCTCTGAAAAACTGGCCTCATGATGGTAGGGATAAGTCAGCAATGCAGTCAGGACATTCCTGGCCTGTCTCCTGGAGTCTGCTATGCTGGAATGAACAACAGAGGGACGCTACTCTGCTTCTGCCTGATTCTCCAGAGGCAAAGGAAAGTGGAGATGCTGAAAGCATGGCACAGGAACTAGACAAAGGACACCAAAATATCTTCAGGAGGAGAAGCTACGTGGTACGCTCTGGGCACAATGTATTTACTTTTCTGGGATGTGTGTTTACGAAGTTACAGCACAACTAAAATTACTTTTGAATGGGGAGCAGAACTCTGCAGTGTAGCACGACACAACCACCTCTCACAAATGCTTTGCAGTGAATTATGGCCCCCTCAGCTGAATAAATGGGGGAAAAAGAAAAAGCTCACCAGAGAGCTGCCACCTGCTTTCTGCAGCTGAGACAGGCTAGTTTCAAAACTGCCTATTAAGTCATGTGACCCATCGCTATCATAATCTGTACAATGTACCTGAAAGGAAAGAAAGAGCAGGCAATGGACAAGGCATTGTATCAGGGAGAATTACAGCTGCTCACCACGTGATCTCTTGCTTCCAACAGCTTTGCAGTGATGCAAGTGAACTCCCCTATCAAATCAGAACTGGTGCTGTCATCCATATCACTAACTGAAACCTGACAGTAAAAGAGACACTCACAGTGAATCCTGGTTAGAGACACAGATACCGCTACTTACCTGTTCAGCTAATGGGCAACTCAAAGCCACTCACATGCATAGCAGAAGTTTTGCTTCAACCAACATCTCACCCCAATTAAATGTGATCTGCTATACTAGACTACAGAGTATCGTTTACTTTTATTTCAGTCCAGAGGTCTGAACATGATTTAATTTTGCAGAGGGTACTCAACTGGAATATGGGGAAAGAAGCAATAAGAATGTTGTATCCAACATCTTCAAAAGTCTTTCATATTTGCTTACATAAAAAGTTACGATATGGACTGCACTGGAGATCGGAAATGCCACAGAGCAGAAAGCCTAGCCTGTCTTTTGTATTCTGCACAGTAGCAAGCAGACTATCTTTGTTTGAATTAAAAATCATGTTCAGATCAGCCTGGAGACCTGATTCCCTAATACCTTTTGCCAAAGCGAGAGACCGTGGCATTGAGAGCATGCTAAGATCTAAATCAGTGAGACCACTGCATGATGTTAGCCAATATAAAGCCGTATATATAGGGCTTTACTATGCACAGAACACACAACACATTAAAATCACAGAATGAAAGTACTCCAGTGGTAAGCAATCCAGAAGCAATGCTTATGAACAGGTGCCTTTTCCTGCCAGTTCAAAAGCAAATTCCACATGCTCCCCTGACTTCAAAACTTACTGACTTTCGGGGGTCTGGCTTTATCCATGAAAAAAATCAGCACCACCACGAGAGAGCTCAGAACAAGCCTTCTGCTAGCCTCAGCTTCTCCTAGTGTCGTGCTCGGAGCAATGCTCAGTGAACACTCTAGGGAAGGGTGTCAAACTCATTCTTTGGAGAGGCCCAAATTACATATGTAATTATAGCCCATAGGCCGGGGGTTAAATTTATATCTCACAAACTCCCCTTGATCCACTGCAGCTCTTCCCACTGGTCATTGGGAAATTTGCATAAAAACGAAGGGTAAATGTGGCTTTTGCATAATAAAAAATAACCGAAAGTTCAGTTAAGTTTCTTATAGTCACATTCAACCTCAGTCAGTGGAAGAGCATGCTCATTTTAAAGACCACTATTATTTCTTCCCTTTATTTCTCTTCCTTCCCCCATCCATTTTTTCCCGTTTCTTTCTTTCTTCTGCATTCCCCATCCTGCAGCCACTTTCAGTTTCCATCATGGGCTTCTCTGCCATCCTATTCATCATCCCATCTGCTAAAACAATTAGCAGTTAAATAGTTAATGCTGACATTTAAAGCACTGATGCTGTAGAATTACCAGCCTGATGCAGACAGGGACGTCTCACCTCAGAGCCTGATATCCTCTCCACCTAAAGAGCTACTCCAACATCCATTGTATTTGGGTGGGGAAACAAGTCCAGTAAGTCATCAGAACCCACAGACTCCACTCCCTGTAAACTCACACTTGCTAACAGCATGGGACATTTCAGAGATGTAAGCCTTGTCTACACTACACAGATTGATTTACAGCCACTGCATTAATTACTGACGCCCACACTGCCCTCCTTGGGCAGCTGTCTGTCCGCACCAGCCGCGCTACCATCCACCTAAGAGAGGCAGTGTGCAGAACTGATAGTCCCATCTCTCAGCTCTGTTGGCAGCTCCTGGCCAGGAACCTGGCTGACCCACAAGCTCCTGAGCTCCCAGCAGGCTGCCCACCCCCATTCCTTATGGGAGCAGCTGTCCAGGGCTTCTCCCCTCCCCATTCCCCACTGGGAGCTAGGGGAAGCTGCCCGGGATCCAACTGCACCGGCTTCTCGCCCACCCCCTCCCCACCGGGTGCTGGGCAGCCCTATCAATTTCACAGCTGAGCCATGAAATTGACAAGGCTGCCCTGGCTCCCAGCAGGGAGCAGGTGGAGAAGCCAGGCAGGGCTTCTCCCTGCCTCGTTCAGAGCTGGGAGCTGGGGTCCAGCCACTCAGCTCCCCAGGGAAACAGGGGGCAGTTGGGCTCTAGCTGCCTGGTTTTCTTGTCAGTTTCATGGCTCTAGCTCAGTCCCCTGGAGCCGTGAAATTGACAAGAATGACGGCCAACAGCCCATGTAAGGAACACAGTTTACACTGAGACTGCCTCGCCCTATCTGTGCTGACATGTGCCCTGTACCCGTCGTTGAGGTAGTTTTATGTCGGCATACCAAGGGAGTTACCTCAGTGGGAGGAGCATGCCAGTGTGTACACCTCCAGTGTTTTGTTGACATAACTCTGTAATGTAGACTAGCCCACAGGCCTGGACAACATAAGGCAGCTTCCATCGACCGAATTATGTCCGTGTCTACAATACAGCTTAGCGCCCACCGATGTAAGTTACCAGCTACACCAACATCATAACTCCACTTCCTTGAGAGGCACAGGGTTTATGTCAGTGTAGTCAGGGTGGCTCAGTGTTTGTGTGGACATTGCCTTACTTACATTGGCTGGCTGTCATTCCTGTCAATTTCACGGCTCCTGCTGGAGTCTGTAGTGTAGACATGCTTTAATGCTGCTAGAATGTTACAATGCTCAAACAGCTCTGAAAAAATGCTCTTTTGAGCTATAATAGGCAGTCACAGGCTCTCAACTCTGACTGCTTCAGTTTCCTGCCCCCAATCATGAAGCACATTAAATTATCACTAACATCTTTTACCACATATTTAGCATTCAAGTCTAACTTCAAATTTGTATTTCCTATTTAGCAATCTCAGTTATTCTTTGGATTTACCATGCTGCACACACACACTGACTGGCATGCATATTTTTTGCTAAACCTTGAAGATCTGATTCCTAGCACAAGGCTTCCTCTAGATACGAGACAGGAAAAACCTGGGAAGAAAAGATTTTTTGGGTCGACTAACCATAAAAAAGGCTGATTTAGAAAGAAAAGCATGTGGTTTTGAATTCATTCACTGTGGAAAGAGTATATCCACCTATAAGCAAAGACTTAGATTAGGTAACTACATAATGTGCTTTAAGATACTCCACTTTCTTAAAACGATTTGCTGTATTATGCTGAAGACCTAGTCATAAGAGTCAGATAGTCATTTACTGTATGTTAAGAGCTCAAGGAGTTAGAATCTAGACCTAAAACCAGACCATTTTCAAGGAAGAACCCCTGCTCAAACGGGCAATAGGGAAAAGTTCCCTGCTTATATGAATGGATGAGACAAAAGATGGCAATGAGGCTTGCTTTGCACCATCTGCTCCCTCAGCACCATCAGTCTGGTTCAGCACTGAATGCGCCTCAGTTATTTTTCAGACAATAACTGAAAGCCTGATAATTCTGTCTGAATCAGTTGTTAGGAAAGTGTGGGGAAACTTCACTTTTGCATTTCTCATCCTATTTTAAATTCGACCTGTGATATTGCATTAACACAGGTTTGCATTTAATAGCAATGATCTCTTCTTTGCTAATATTTCAATTTAAAAAAAAAACTTTTCTAGGTATGCAAAGACTGAACAGCCTGATAACCACATAGTTAATGTCAGCCTGGAGGTGGTGACTTCCAATAGCAAAGGAATAAGAGAGAATATCTAATCATTTAAGCATTTCCAAGGACCTTACCTTGATTGGTTTATTGAAGTCCCCTCCACAGAACGTCTGCAAAGGAACACTAAACTTCTTCCAGCATGGATTTAAATTGTTCTTAATCACCTGTAAAAGAACAAATTCAATACATAAATCATGTATGTGGGATGCCACATGCAAGTGTCAAGAGTTTTAACATTGTTAAAATCAAGAGTTCTGCACCATGCTGAGGATCTACTGGAGGCAATTCTTGAACAGGAGGCATGGTGTCTCAGACTACGTCTACTCGACAGAGCCTATGCAGACAGAGCTATGTCCATACAGCCCCCTACAGCAGATACAGCTTACACTGACAGGAGGTTTGTGCCAGTGAATGAACACAACTTCCCTGAACAACATTAGCTACGTAGACAGAAGCACTTTGCTGTCAGCATAGCTGCATCTACCCTGGAGGTGTTGCCAGCACAGCTCTGTGGGTCAAAGATGGGGAAGGGGGTTCCACACCCCTGACTGACACAGCTATGTTGATATCCATTTTAAATATAGATCAAGCCTCTCCGATTTTGCCTGCTAACACAGCAAGCACAACAGCTACGTCGCTGTAGAGGAGATGCTTTCTACAGCGAAAGAAGGGGTTTTTAAATCTCTTTAGTAAATCCACCCTCTTAAGAGGCAGTAACTACAATGGGGGTTAAGTCAATCTAACTATGTTGCACAGGTCATGAAATTTTTTGCAGCCCTGAGCGATGAAAGCGAGGTCAACCTAAGTTTTAGGTGTAGACAAAAAGTATGCAAGGTTGATTAATACCTGGATGAGAGAGCCTGTAAACCACAGGGTACTGAAAGAAGCAAGCCACATTAGAGGATCCTGCATCTTTTTTCACACCAAACATTTTTAAAAGGCCCTAACATACGGCCATCAAGGACTCTCTACTCTTGTTAAAGTGCCATGGACCATGACCCTGGTGTGTTGTGCAAAACCCCAGTGTGGATAACTACATTCTGTCTACCCCTTATGAGTTTGTTTGGAAAATAATTTGGAATCCTTTGAAATGAAACACACTTAATCAAGTGCAAGTTCGTGTCTATTAAACTCATGCACCACTAATGCTAAAACTAGTTCCTTTGAAATCACAGCAATATCCCATTCCTCACAACACAATATGTTCTCCCTTTACAAGAACGGATAGCAAAATCTAATGCCAGAACAGGCTGAATCAGTGTGGAAACGCTACCTCTGATCTGTAGACCAGCTGCCATTTTCCACCATCGTTCTGCTTGTAAAACTCCAAAAACGGATCTGATTTGCCCAAAAAATCCTGTAAACATAAAAAATAAGAGTAATCAACCCCTCATGCTTTACCCAAATAATAAAAGATTAGGATAATGAAATTTAGAAGTAATTATAATGCAACATGTTTTACAGACTGTTTGACATCTGCACTTTTAAAAATTACATTAATTTCCTCTCTTCTGTTTATTGCATTTTCTGAACTACCAGAACAAAAAAGACTCAGACTGAACTCCTCATTTTCACCAAAGACTCCTCTTTTTTCATCACCTAGAAGAACCATCACCCTCCCTCTCCCTCCCTGATGCTCAGGTCTATGACAGGGGTATCATCTTTGCCTCTGCCCTCTGTCTAGACCAGCAGGTCTCAACCTGTGGGTCGGGACCCCAAAGTGGGTTTTAGTGGGGTCACCAGGGCCAGCATTTGACTTGCTGGGCCCTGACGCTGAAGCCAAAGCCTGAGGGCTTCAGCCCGGGGTGGCAGGGCTTGGATACCAGAGCCCCCCACCCATCCTGGGCAGTAGGGCTTGGGCTCTGGCCCCTCCCTACCCCAGGTCCTGTAGTAATTTTTGTTGTCAGAAGGAGGCATAGTGCAATGAAGTTTGAGAACCGCTGGTCTAGACCCAAATATTCAGGCAGTATCTAAGGCCATGACAATGCGGACAGTGGTACAGCTGTACCAATACAACTACGCCGCTGCAGGGCTCGTGAAGGCGCTCTTTGCTGGCAGGAGAAGCTCTTGCACTGATCTAGCACTGCTCACAAGAGTGTTTATGTTGGTGTAACTTATGTTGCTCGGGGGGGTGGAACATTCAGACCCCGGGTGACATACGTTTTGCCGACATAGGCAGCAATGTAGTCATAGCCTCAATCTTGCCATTTCTTCCTACATGGTATTTCAACAACTTGATCATTCCCCTCTGTCCAACAGCAAAGGCAGTCACCCAGGCTCTTACCCTCTGGCACCTTGGCTACTGAAATCTCCTCTAAGGCCTGGACTATTGCAACCTTGCTCAAGTCTGTTCACAACACTGCAGCTAAGATCTTCCCAGCTCAGCATTTTGATCACATCACAACATCCACCTCTCCTCTCCCTAAGGCCTTCCCTCCCCCATAGCAAATATAAGCTTACTACCTTTAAATGCCCTTCACAGTCCAGACCCGGCCTATCTGCCCTATGGGCTCCTTGCCAAGCACTGGGACACTTTTTTCCAAGTTGCCCCATACACAATGAACAGTTTCCTGAATCCTGCAATAAATAAAATCTATAAAGCCACTATCTTAGTCTCTTTCAGATCCCTCAAGACTAACTGTACTATCAGTCCTACAGAATGCCGCCAGCCAATAACTGCTAAGCTGAGACTCCCTTAACCAAAAAGATCCTTTATATTTGCAATTTGTGCAGTCAGCTAGCCTACAGAAAAATAAGCTTGGATTGCTATTACTCCATCCTTTCTACCCCAATTTTTCACTCTAAATGCTGTTGTAATAACTACTAATTACAAAAAATGTTGTGAAGCTGATAAGATTGTCACACAAACCATCTCACACAAACCTATAAAAGCAAGAAGTTAAGCCACCTACCCTCTTCTCCACTCACAGGCACAGGCCTTACCACTAACTCAGCAAGCATATGATACAGACCAGCCCAATCTAACTGTGCCCCTCTCTACACGCCCTCCTATGCATAATTCTCTACCAAATTTATCCACCTCTGAACATGCTGCTGTGGATGTTTGGTGAAGGACATCACGCTCAGAGGAGGCAGTCTGGTGAAGGGAATGATGGTAGGCTGGCATCCCAAGTGGGACAGAATTAACAGAGAAGTTTGTGTGGTAGTGCACATATTATAGTGGGACAGGAGCACCATTAGAGTTGTGGTTGTGTTACGATATCTGTTTGAGGGTCGACCTTTCTAAGTCACCGAAAATCAACATGCTTAGGCAGATTTATTTGAAATTTGGTGTGCCTCATGGAAGGGGGGTAATGTTGATCAAGGGGTTTCCAGGTTACAGCCCCTCCTCCTCCCAAAACGGGTTTCCTTCTGCTGCCTCATACTGTTAAACCGAGAGACTGAGGACTAGATGAATCACAGGCCTCTTGTTGGCTATGAACATAGGCTGCCATTAACGTAACAGTATGTTAGCACAGCCCTCCCCTAGGACAAGCAGTGTTCTGCACTGAGGTGCTGGAAGCTGCTGCAATGAGAGTCACGGATGGCAGGTGTATTTTGGAGGGAGTGTCATCGACGTCTTTTGGGGGGAAATGGGACATGTGAATGCTGGGGGGGTGCTGGGGCAGAGGAGTGGAGGAATACAGGGAACAGGGGTTGGGACTGCAGTGAAGGGGAAGGGGGATAAATAAGGATGGATGATAGGTGAGGCAAGAGAGGTGGGGACTCAAGTGAGGGAAGCATGGCCCCCCGCTCTGCCAGCATGCCCCCACCCCCTTCACCCGACAGGTCTGACAGTGCACCCAACACCCCTGCAGGCCTAGCCTGCACGCACCCCACCCCATCTGCCAATGGACCATTGCGAGCAGGTCCCCGGTACACCCCATTGACACACACTGTCAGCCCCACAGTCACGGAAACACAAGCTCTTCACCTTCCTTTCCAACCCCTGCACTTTCCCCACAGGATGCCATCTCTTAAAACAACAACAACAACAACAGGCTGCCAACCTCCCTCTGGTCCTTGGAGCTGGCAGGAGCCAATGGGAATTATTTGGCTACACTCCAGGTGCAGTCAGCGTATTAGATGTTAGGTGTATTTACACTAAAGGGTGCAGGCAGCAGTCGGGCCTGTTTGGCAAAGGTGTGTTTGGGGGAGGAGAACAGGCATGGGTTACTTTGAGGTGTGTGACAGCCGGGATTATAGGAGGAGATCTACGTTTTGCAAACTCCTATGTGTGTGAGCAGAGGGAAGAGCTGCACATGTACCTTCAAGACCCAGTATGCACCATTTCAGTGCAGAACCGTGTACATTATAGAAGTAGCAGGGCACAGGGTTTTTTACACAAGGTCTTGCCAGCAGCAAGCTAGAATATAAGAGCAGTGTAAGGATTTATTGTGTGCATGCACTTTAGGGAAAGTGAGTACACCAAGTACAGGAATGGCGGAGGCAGTAGTTCGCTCTGCTTGGTAGATGTGTTTGTGAGACCTGCGTACTACTTGGAGGTGTGATGTAGCTGAGACTATATGCGGTGGTCTAGGATTGTGTGTGAGGAGAAAGAAAAGGCCCATGTGGATCTTCAGAATGCAGCATACATCATTTTTATTCAGAACTACGTAGATTATGTCACGAGCAGGGCATAGCAGTTTATTATAAAGGGTTCTGTCCACAGTGAAGTGGAATATGAGATGATCCTAATGCTTCAATGCTGGTAATGTGAAAGCGAGACCGTGCCCTATGAGGAAGCATAAGGGAGATGTAAAAGGCTGTGAAGTAGTTCTTAAATTGTACACATGTGGTATTCTTTCTGGAGACCCTGTGTTAGTCTGGTTTTAGCAAAACAGCGAGAGTTCTGTGGCACCTTAAAGACTAACAAATTTATCTGGGCATAAGCTTTTGTGGGCAGAAACCGGCATCATCGTGAAGTGGGTTTCTGCCCATGAAAGCTTATGCCCAAATAAATTTGTTAGTCTTTAAGGTGCCACAAAACACTTTTTGGAGAGTTTGCCAGGATCTGGCATCTCCTAAATCTTACAGTGTGTACATATTGAGTCATTCCTCAAAAAGGGTAGCAGGAATATGGTTTAGGCAACTTTTTTCCACCCCCTTTTATCCTTTACTAGTGTTAGATGGAATCCTGTGCGTGAGAGTGAATGGATTGTAAGAAGAGTGAAGAACTTGCACATTTCAACTGTGGGGATGGCAGAGTAAAGACGCGTGTGTTAACAGGGCATACTGGGGAATTGATGAAAGAGGGCACAGTTAAGGTTGTTTGAGCAACCTTGACTTTACCTTTTCCAATTTTCATAATTTTGAGCTTTGCTCAACTCAAAGTTCTGCAAGGGGACAACATACTACCAAGCAACTATAGCTCTGTGTGAAGGCAGTTTTTTGCCAGTGAATTGATTTATTTATTGGCAGTACCACTGTGTGCTAGGCATTTTCCAAACACTGGACAATCCCCGTTCCAAAGGAAATTTGATCAGTGCTTTGGTAAAAGCTGTGAGCTCTAACTCTTGGAACTTTGATCAGTCCCGATGTTTGAAGTCTGAGTTGTAAATCGCTCCCTGGTGGTGAGAGGTGGAGCTGGGCTAAGCAGGGAGATGTGGTATAAGGTTACTTGCTAGGCAAACTTGAGAGCCACAAACAGAGACCGCTTACAAAAGAGTTTTGGAGAAAATTGAGAGATGGAGCGTGAGAGGCTTTTCTTCTAGGTACAGCTCTTTGAGTGCTTTCAAGATGGCCAGCGATGGAATGGTAGTGGTGACCTGCAATGGATGTGCTCTGCTTTCTTTCCTGCCTGAAGCCAGAACTGACTTCCTGTGCATCAAGCGTAGCTTGGTGGCTGTCCTGAAGGGGAAGATTCTAGGACTGGAAGGGCAAGTAGAGAATCAGAGAAGCTGAGGAGTTCCTAGACAACCAGATTCAGGAAACATCAGTACCTCAGTGGACCACACAGCAGAAAGAGAACTAGTCAGTTTGTAGCCATCCAGAGGCAAGAGGTCATGGTGTCATTCTTCACGGCTAGAGGTAGACTAAGATGGGTAGGCTGTGGCTGCCAGAGAAAAAAGGACTGGGAGAAATTCTACACAGCTAGACGTTTCAAATCAAATCTCACTGATTCCAGCAGCACCATCAGAGCTTGGCTACAGGGATCCTCCTCCATCAATAGATACAAGTGCCCACGAGAAGGGGTCCTCAATGGGGAGGCAAGTGCAGGTTCACTTGTGGATTGGGCTGGTTCTGAGCAAGGGTATCAGGATCTGGGTCCCAAGTATGGCCAGTATGGTTTCAGACTAATGTACGGGGTGAGAGGGAGTGTCCCCTGGCCTGGGTCCGAGTGAGGCTTCATTGAGACTTCCATGAGGTGCTTCCAGAGAAGAAAAGCCTGGCTTTTCCAGGTACGGCTAGGGAAGGACTGGCAGATATTGCACCTGGATGCGACATGAGCTTCCCCCAAGCAGCAGAGGCAGCATCAGTGTTCATTGCTTACTGAGAAGGACCACGAGCAGGAGGTACCAAGTTTGAAGCCCAGCGTCCTGAGTATAGTCCGGTACCCATACAGGAGGGAATGGGGTGTGAGGGGGGGAGAGAATGAATCCCAGATCTATCTACCCTAAGTACTAAAAACTACAACAAAACAAGTAAAACTACTATAAATCTCTAAAATTCAAGACGTACAATGATGTGTTTAAAGATGCACCAGAGACAAGGACACCAAGCTCCAACCTGGACGACGTGGTGGTGAGAAGGAACTGGAGATGCACTTGGAAGCACAAGGTGAGCCAGGGTGCATGTGCGGACCAACAGATACTACTTTCAAATTCTCCATCTCCAGGTGCATGTGCAACCCTCAGTGGAATACAATAGGGATCATCACTCAGAGAAGCAGCTACACACACCACTAGATCTACTCAGGATACTCCTGCCTCCTGCATTCTGTGAGAATATGCCATGTTTTTAAGAGATATCTGTCTATAATAAAAGGTTGGCCTGTCAAGGACAAATTTCAGCCAGAGCTCAATTTGAAGAGATTTCTTAATAAAAATGGATTAAAAAACCCCAAACAAAAGTGATATAAAATTGTAAGGGAATAAAAGTTAACATCATGAAGTTCACACCAGTAGCCCATTTACTTTTGGAGAAAAACAAAAAGTTTTGTTCCATTTTAAGCTCTATTTAGAATTCAACACTAAATACATCCTGTGTGGTCCTCAATATGTCTGTTAACACTGAATATGCATTTTCCATATTTAGATTGTGTTATTTCTCATCAAGTGTTTAGTTCTGCCCTGTGCTATAATGCAGAAGAAAGTTACACCAACTTTGTAAAGGATCAGTCAGTCTCACCCCAACATAGGATGAAAGGAGCAGTTTGGAAACATGAGAAGGAAGGAGGTGGATCAATTTGTGTGATGATGGGCAGTAGAGTATGTGGGGGAGGACTCCAAAGTCTGGATAATTGGGAGAAGCTGCAGACAATGATTCAAAACTCAACTTTGAACCTTTGGAAGTTCTCCAATCATTACCTAATATACTTAATATTTAGCCTAAGTCAACTTTCAATTCTACTCAAGGATGTTTTTTCAGGTAAACTGCCCTTTACCGAGGACACATCTCAATGAAATCACCTTGAGTGAAAGGGTACGGTTAATCCCAAAAGTGCGGTTTGGTAACTTTCTGTGTGACATCAGATTCAGAATATAAATAGCATGTTTCTTGTTCAAGCATTTACTACATACGAGAACTTCCTCTTTCACACTGTCCTCGCGATTAAAAAAAATAAAAAATTAGTGAACACACACACAGAGCAAGTGGAACTGAATTCCATTTTATTGCAAGCTACAAAAACACCTATAACTGAAAAAAGAAAGAACTTTCAATGCTGGATAATCTCAAGAAAAGCCAAACTTCCACAGAAAATTCCACATGGTTGATCTTTACAAAAACAAGATGGGCCATTTACAACATTCACTTTGCTTTTCTACAGAAGAAAAAGGACTCTAAACTATGTAAACTCCTTCATGCCACAAGAGACCGCAACTGTGATACCCTTGACTCATCCAACAATATTGTAAACCTATCCAGCTATACACAATCTAGCAGAAGAGTCCATCTTATCTCAGGAACTCTCTTTCTGTCCTACCACCCCCACACACGATACAATTCTGCGGTGACCCGGAAGCCTACTTTCGCCGTCTCTGACTCAAGGAATATTTTCACCACACCACTGAACACCACACTAACCCACAGATACCTACCTACCAATGCTACAAGAAGAAGAATTTTGCATGGATTCCCTCCTGACGCTCGTAACAACAGACTAGACTTTTACATAGAGTGTTTCCGCCGACGTGAACAAGCTGAGATTGTCGACAAGCAACATCGCTTGCCTCATAATCTTAGCCATGAAGAACGCAATGCTATACACATTCTATAAGTCACTACTCTCTGAACCCACTGAGGAATACCAAAAGAAACTACAACATCTGCTTAAGAAATTCCCTAAAGAAACACAGGAATAAATCTACACAGACACACCACCTGAGCCCTGACCAGGGCTATTCTATCTGCTACCCAAGATCCACAAACCTGGAAAGCTTGGACGCCCCATCGTCTCAGTCCTGCTGCGAGAGTACCAGTGCCTATCAGGCTATGCGGACTCTCTCCTCAGGCCCTATGCCACCAGCACTCCTAGCTATCTTCGTGATACCACTGACTTCCTGAGAAAACTGCAATCCATCGGTGATCTCCCAGGAAACACCATCCTAGCCACTATGGATGTAGAAGCTCTCTACACCAACATTCCATACACAAATGGCTACAAGCCATCAGGAACATTTTCCCTGATGATGATATAGCACACCTGGTAGCTGAACTTTGTGACTTTGTCCTGACCCACAACTACTTCAGATGTGGAGCCAATCTATACCTTCAAGTCAGTGGCACAGCTATGGGCACCCGCATGGCCCCACAGCATGCCAACATTTTTACAGCTGACCTAGAACACCGCTTCCTCGAAACTCATCCCCAGGCACCTCTCCTTTACCTGCACTACATTGATGACATTTTCATTATCCGGACCCACAGAAAAGAGTCCCTTGAAGAATTCCAATGGGATTTCAATAATTTCCACCCCACCATCAACCTCAGCCTGGACCAGTCCACACAAGAAATCCACTTCCTGGACATTACAATACAAATAAAGGATACATTAATACCACCCTATACCGAAAATCAACTGACCGCAATACATATCTTCAGGTCTCCAGCTTCCACCCTGGACACATTACACAATTCATTGTCTATAGCCA
>ML675625.1:1128462-1144035 GCA_007922155.1 Mesoclemmys tuberculata
TCCAGCTTCCACCCTGGACACATTACACAATTCATTGTCTATAGCCAAGCCTTAAGATATGACTGGATTTGCTCCAATCCCTCAGACAGAGACAAACATCTACAGGATCTCTATAAAACATTCTTAAAACTACGATACCCACCTGGAGAGGTGAAAAAACAAACAGAGTCAGACGGGTACCCAGAAGTCACCTACTACAGAACAGACCCAAAACAGAAAACAACAGAATACCATTAGCCATCACCTAAAGCCCCCACTAAAATCTCTCCAACATATCATTAAGGATCTACAACCTATCCTAGCAGATGATCCCTCACTCGCTCAAGCCGTGGGAGGCAGACTTATCCTTGCTTACAGACAGCCCCCCAACCCGAAGCAAATACTCACCGGCAACCGTACATCATAAAACAAGAACAGTAAGCCAGGAACCAATCCCTGCAACAAACCCCGTTGCCAACTATGCCCGCACATCGACTCTAGTGACACCATCACAGGTCCTAACCACATCAGCCACACCATCAGGAAATCATTCACCTGCACATCTACTAATGTAATATATGCCATGATGTGCCAGCAATGCCCCTCTGCCATGTACATTGGCCAAACCGGACTGTTACTACGCAAAAGAATAAATGGACACAAATCAGACATAAAAAATGGGAACACCCATAAACCAGTCGGAGAGCACTTCAATCTCCCAGGACATTCTGTAGCTGATTTGAAAGTTACCATACTTCTACAAAAAAACTTCAAAAACAGACTTCAAAGAGAAACTGCAGAGCTCGAATTGATCTGCAAACTTGACACAATCAGACTGGGTCTGAATAGGGACTTCGAATGGTTCTCTCATTACAAGAAGTAACTGTCACTGCTCACACATTCTCACCTTCTAATCAAGGGTTGTGAATAGGCCTCAGCTGCTTTAACTGTATGAACTTTGCTATTACCTACCCCACTCAGTGTTGTACCTTCCTTTGATTGTATATATAGACCACCTACCTGATTTCCATTCCCTGCATCTGACAAAGTGGGTTACAGCCCACGAAAGCTTATGCCTGCAGAAATTAAATCTGTTAGTCTTTAAAGTACTACAGAACTCTCGTTGTTTTTACATGTAACTGTGTAAGTCAATTACCTTTTTGTCCAAGTTCTGTGCTTCAATCTCTAGACTGACAACTCTTGTGTCTTTAATCTCTTCTGCTGAAATCTGTGTCAAGAATTTAATGACAAATTAATTCCCAATGCAGTTTAGCAGACTCAGGTACATGAAAGGGACTTTGCTTCTGGCTGTAAGTATGTTTTTTTACACACATATACATCTAGTAACTCAATTTAACACTGCCAAAAAGCAGACAAACATTGAAATTAATTTACCCAAAGCTAATTTATTTAACTGAAGAAATTTAACTCTGCATAAAGTTACAAGCTCATTCATTCAAAGGATATACACAAAGGACAGTTACCATAATGGCGCCTTTTCCTGCTGGCTTTCCTTTCTTCAACTCCAAAGGTCGAGTGAGTGTTTTACTAGACACAATCTAAAGACAAATGAAGGCATACATAATTATGGAGCTAGACACAGAAAACATGGTAATTCTTCAAGAGTAAAATTCCCCAAATCACCTAAGTTCCATTTTCAAAAGTAACCGAGATCCTGAAAATCAGTGGGAAATATGTCCCTAAATCACGAAAGCACTTTTGGAAAAGCTATACATTATTATGAAGCTACAACATTCCAGCTCTGACATCCATTGACACCTCCTCCAATTTAATCCTTATGTTCCTTTCACCTCTAATTTTTGCCTCTTGATAACACCTGGAGACAAAAATATTTTACTATAAGGGTTCAAGAAATTCTAGGAATAGAAAGAGGCCATTCAACATACCAGGTCATGTTTTAATATATTTTTAAACCACCTTCTTATCCCCAGGCTGAATATCCAACCCTCTGCTCCAGAAATGGAAGAGTAGATGGGGTCTCCAATACTCACTCATACTCTGCTGCAGTCACCTTCCCTTTTCACACAAAGGCAACTAAACATTAAGAAGTTGCCCTGCTCGAGTTCTCCAATTACCCCATACTCCTCATTTGTTAGTTTACATTCCATGATGTTTGATGCACTTTCCATTCTGAGCAATTTATAATAAGACATCACTATTTTTTTTAACTCAGTGGGAAAAACATGGTTACTGAACAGTAACTATTGTTCTTCGAGATGTGTTGCTCATATCCATTCCACTATAGGTGTGTGCGCGCCTCCGTGCATGGGTTCCCAGAACTTTTTTTCCCTTAGCAGACACCGTAGGATCGGCTTAGGTGCCCCCTGGAGTACCAGGCTCATGCCACGGCACATAGGGAGCCGCCAACCCCACGGCCCCTCAGTCCCTTCTTTCTGCCGACTCGGACAGCGGGGACGGAGGGTGGGTGTGGAATGGATCTGAGCAACACATCTCGCAGAACAACAGTTACTGGTAAGTAACCATGTTTTCTCCTTCGAGTGATTGCTCATATCCATTCCACTTAGATGATTAACGAGCCATACCTGGAGGTGGGTTGGAGTCACCAGTGAGCCGCCCTCAGCACGGCTCTGCCGAATCCCACAGTCTGTCACCTGCTGGGCGATGGCGCTTGAGCTCTGGTTGAGTGCGCTATGACAGTTCTTGAAAGCATCACCTTCACTTGCCTGTAGCCAAACTTGATGTAGGGCATAATCCACGAGGAGATGCGCTGGGTGGAGACAGGTGAGCCTTTCATCTGGTCCACCACTGCAACGAAGAGCTGCGTGGATTTCCAGAACGGCTTCATGCACTCGATGTAGAAGGCCAGGACTCATACACGTCCAGTGAATGCTATCTCCTCTCCTCCGAGCCGTGTGGTTTGGAAAAACACGGGGAGAAAAGTATCTTCATTATGATGAAATTGGGAGACCGCCTTGGATAGGGAGGCCGGATGTGGCCTGAGCTGGACCTTGTTCTTATAGAATATTGTATGGGGGGCTCCGAGGTTCAGGTCTTAATTTTGGAGACCCTCCTAGGTGAGGTACCAGCCACCAGGAAGGCTATCTTCCCTGAAAGCATGAGCCGGGGGCATGAAGTTATGGGATCAAAAGGTGGGGGGCCCCGTAGGTCTCAAGATGGTCAGGCTGAGATCCCAGGGAGGCATCAAATTGCATATCTGTGGATAAAGCCTCTCTTGATGCCAAGCAAGACTTGTTCGTCTTGCACCAATCAGGCTCTCTCTCCCCCTCTGTCAGCCACAGCACCTCCCGGCCATGAGACGCGGGGAGTCCAGGTCCGGGAGCAACAGGCAACTATGGTCCTGGGAGAGAAAGTTTTGCCACCTCGGAAGTTGCTTGGGCAGGGCAATCAAATGGTCCAGTAGCATGCAGAACCAGTACTGCCTTGGCCAGGCTGAAACAATGAGTAAGACGTCCGCCCTGTCTCACCTTACTTCCATGCAGGATATTGGGCCAGATCAGAATGGGTGGAAACGTGTCCAGTCAAAGACAAACGCTTTGGAAATTAACCCAGTCTTGTGACCCCGGAGCGAGCAGTCTTGGGCACTTCGCATTCCAGGCTGACGCGAATAGGTCCAGTAGGAAAACGCCCTCCTTTCGGGAGACTGTAGACACTACCTACGGGTGCCGCAACCAGTCGCGGTGGGGTAGAAACGATCTGCTGAGGCGATTCGCCTCGTCACTCCTCACTCCCACGAGGTGAGAGGCAGTGAAGTGGAAATCATGCCTCACTGCCCAATCTCACGGGTGGATAGCTTCCTCATAGAGGGCCTGGGAGCACACTCCTCCCTGCCTGTTTATGTACAACACAGTTGCGGTGCTGTCCGCCCGCACCTGCACCAATCTGCCTGTCAGGAATTGGAGGAACACCCTCACGCTAGGCGAATAGCCCTCAGCCCCTTCCAGTGTAGGAAGGCTAGGGCGGTAGGGGGAACTATGACCACCCGATTCAGTGGATGGCTGCTTGGCACATATACTGAGGCCAACCACACCTGAAACAATCCGCGCCTCCAGCGAGCTAGTCCAACTATGTATGTGCAGGCCGCCACGTAGCCTAACAGCTAAAGGCAGTGCCCGGCTGACGTTGTGGGCATTGGTACAGCTAGGAGATGATATAGACCATCGCCTCGAAACGTGGCTGAGGCAGGAAGTCTCTGGCCTGGGAAGCGTCCCGGATGGCCGAGATGAATCCTATATATTGCACTGGGGTTAGTATGGTCTTCTGCTCATTTATGAGCTGTCCCAGCCTGCTGCACGTGGAGCAAGTGAGGGTCCCGGTCTCCTACACTGGAGGCCTGGACCTGCCCCATGTCAGCCAATCATCCTGGTACGGGAATATTTGCACACCCTTACGTCTCAGGTGGACAGCTGCTATCACTATGCGTGAAGCGAAGCAAGCGCCTGATGCTGGGAAGGACGAGCAACTGAAGCATGCGTCCTTGCGGTCGAGAGCGACACACCAGTCTCCTGGGTCCAGAGACGGGATGACGGAAGCTAGGGAAAACCATGCAAAACCTGAGTTGTTTGACGTGCTGTTTAGCCAACGCAGGTTCAACATGGGTCTCAGATGTCCCCTTGCCTTGGGGGTGAAGAAGTACTTCAGATAGGACCTCTTCCCCCTACTGCCTTGAGGAACCATACTGCTTCAGGCAGATGTGAACTAGGGGTGGCTCATACCCATTGAAACAAGTCCATGTTTAAACCACCCAGCCCTCCTGGTGAACTTCAGGAAAGGGCGGGCAAATCCAAGAGAGCTGTAGGGGCGCCACCACCAGGGCAGATGTGAACCTGCAGGTCCCACAGGCCGGCAAAGGGGCTTTGGACTACATAGGAGGTCCCGTACGATTGCTCATCTGGGTTGTCCTTGCTGGGGGCTGAGGACGAGATGAGGGGTTGATTCCGTGCTTCAAACCTTTATTCCTGTCCCTACTTCTATAGGGTTGAAAGGCCTAGTGGAGGCCTTGGCTGCTGCTGCACCTGGGGCCGTGACTGCTGCCTGGAAAACCGGGGCATGTACAGGCCCAAGGAGTGAAGTGTGGCTCCAGAGTCCTTCAGACCATGCAGCTTGCAGCGGTCTGGTTGGAGAAGAGGGCCAACCCATCGAAGGACAGGTCCGAGGACTGCAGCCACGAGCACCTCCTCATGGAAATGGCAGACGCTATGGCCCTACCTGCCGAGTCAGCAGTGTCACCGGGCATCTGGAGCGCTGCCCTAGCCACCATGATTCCTTCATCCAGGACAGTGGCGAAGTCTCCAGCCTGGTCCTCGGGCAGGGTCTCAGCAAACCACCTTTTTCTTGGGAGTGGAACCTGGCTGACCTTGCCTGTCCCACTGGTCGGCTGCATAAGTGAGAGCACTGCGCCGGGTTACCAGGGCTTGGTGAGTGAACAAATACTCGAACCTTTCGGCTGGGACATAGTACTTCCTCCCGGCCACCTTCGACGTAGAGGCGAGTGAGGAAGGGGTTTTCCATGGGGCCTTAGCAATTTTGAGAGCCCTATCATGTACAGGTAGGGCTACTCTCGCTGGGGCAGCCGCTGCCAGTGCATTGAAGAGGGTATATTGGCCTCACTAATTCCTTAACTGCCAGCCCAGAGTTAGTGGTCACCCTCTTGAGCAGCTCCTGGTGTGCCCTGAAATTCTCCAGTGGCACCATGTGGTCCCGGGAGACTGTTTCTCCCAGGGAGGAGGAAGACAACTGCCAAGGCACGTCCTGCGGGTGCTCCCTTGCATTCCGAAGGAATGTACCCATAGAGGGTCCCTCCATGGGGTCCGACTCCTCGTTTGAGGGGCCTTCTCCTGTGTCGGGAGCATGGACTGCACCCCTGCTGACAGGGTAGGTAGGGGCCCCGGTCCCATCTGGATGCCCGTGCGGACCAATAAGGCCACTGTTGCGGCCATTGTCCCCGGGGCCAATAAGGCCACTGTTGCGGCCATTGTCCCCGGGGCCAAACCTGCGCTGACTGTGCCACCTGCTGTGACGCTTGTGGCCCAAGTCCCTAGACTGGCGGTGCCCTGGCTGCCCCCTATTCCGGGTGTCGTGCCCTGCCGGGGACCGTCCTCTCAACGCCTCCTACGTGGAGGACGACAAGGACTGCCTCTGCCATCACAAGCGGTGCCGATGGACGGAGACATTCCGAAAAGCTCACAGTACCGGAGTGCTGTCTCGGTACTGAGTACTCCGCGGTTCCACTTGCTCCTTGGTAATCGGGACCGGTGCTGCTCCAGACTCTGCAGAGCCGAGCCATGCTCTGGTGACTGGGCTCTGCATTGGGGGCTGCGCAGTGCAGGGTATTCGCGTGGCGACCAGGTTCTGCACTGCCTTGGTGTGGGCGGACCCCTTGGTGCCAAGGCCTTCAACAGTAAGTGGGTTCTGTGTCACCTGCGGTGCAGGCGAACTCCATGGTGCCAGGGATGCAGAGTAGGAGCTGTCTGAGCACCACCTGGCGGCTCGTGACCAGTGCTGCCTCTTGGACCATGCTGCCTCCAGTGCCAGGGACCGATGTCGGCGCCAAGAGAGGGACTCCGCATCCTGAGTCGAAGCAGGCTGCTCGACAACACCGACCTGGAGCCACTCCTGGGGGAGCGTCCTCGCTCTACCCTCTGTGGCCATCTGGTGGGAGATCCCCGCCCCCCGTACCGGGGGTCTCCACCGCCCTTCAGGGAGACCCAACACAGGCTTGCCCCGGGACACCGGCCCCTTCCCCTTGGCAGAGGGGATGGGGGGCAGAGGTGGCATAAGCAGGCCGACAAGGCTCTTGGTGCCCAAAGCCTCCAGTGTTGACGGCATTGGCAGGGGCACTCTCCCACTCCCAGGAGTCGGGGGTGGCTCCCTACTCAGAGATGCAGGCACTGGAGAAGACTCAACGGGCCATGGCTGGAGCATTTCTGCCCTCGACCCTGCCGTGTACTACATGTGCTGCCTCCTCTCCTTCGGCACCAGTGGACGCAAGAAGCGCCCACCTTCCTCAGCTACCTGAGCACAGGGAGTCGATAGGGCCTCTGGGACTTGGTGGCTGGACCAGGCCCGCAGGCCCCAGTGATTGGACCGAGCTACCTGACCCCCGGGACTGGGCTGAGGACCCTCAGCAACCCAGTTGGGGGATATCCCCCCAAGGCCTGGCAGTACCTAGACGAGCTACCCAACGCTGAACCTCCGGAGATTGGACCAGACCTGGATGAGCTACCTGACGCAGAAGGCCCCCAGGAATCCTGTGACCTGGAGGAGTTGTCCCTCGCCGGGGAGCTCCCCGCCTTGCTGCCTATGGATGAGGAAGGACTGTTGAACCAGCCATGGGCCAAGTACCCCTATGACCCAGTGGAAACAGGTACCTGTGGATACGGGGAGGAAGTGGCCCAGGGACAGCCAGAACCAGGCTAGCTGGGTTAAGGGGCACGGCCCTGCCGACTCAGTGGCAATGCTTTTGCTGCTACTAGGGCCCTGGGCTGGGACGCAGTGGAGACAGGTGGGCCTGAATCCCTCTTCCCTAGCCACCCCAGGAGGAAGTATCCTCCCTTTCGGCTGTATACAGCGGAACCACTGCCTGCCTCACCCTGCTTAAGAGGTCAGAGGCACTAGACTGCTCGCCCACCCGCCCTGCCTGAGGGCGACAGACTATTTGTGGGCTAAGACCCGTACAGCAATGCTAATTGTTCCCTATTTGTGAAGGTGCGGTGGCCTCCCCTGGAGTCGGGACCCAAGGGAAGGCTGCAGCTACCCGGCCGGAGAGGACAGCTGGTAACACAGACAAAGACAAATGCTATCATAAAACCTGCCAAAAAAAATTTCTTGTCTGAATGTAAAGAAAAGATTAACAGATTTTGTTTAAACTCTTTAAAAGAAATCAGCTTTGGGCTGGGACGTTTCAGTACCAAAGAACATAACTGAACAAGTTACAAGCAACTGATACTAATGTTTCAGAACAGAATGACTCTTTCACTTAGGTTTTTGGGAGAACAGAGTTGGCCCACCAGAACATCATGTTGTAGAGAGGGTGTCAGAACGGCATAGAACTTCTGTGGTCTCTGTTGCAGGCAGGGTGGATTGATTAAAATCAAAGTGACTGAAATCACCAATTCTAATCATAATTTAAATCAGGAAACCCTGATTTAAATAATCAATTTTAATCTTGTTTTGCATCTGTTACTTTTTAGTTATTTTCCTAAAGAAAGGCTGATTCTCATTGTTTGGTACCATTAAAACATGTTGATATGCAACTACTCATAACCTTTCTTATTTACTAGATGATTCATTTTTACTTGCATTTTGCGTCAAGCTGCATTTGGCCAGAAACTGGAATTCAATTAAGATGTAAAAAACCCAGCATTTTCAAACTATTAGTTAAATAAAACTACCTTAAAAGTGCAGGATACATAAGAAAAAAAGGAAGTTTATCAAAACATGTTTTGTACTGAAAACTAACTTGATTTATGAAGCAAAGGAAATAATATCTATACTTTGTAAATTGAATTGATTGTTTCTGGTCACCATGCCCTTCAAGGTTTTAGAACTAGAAGCTTTCATCCTCTCATAACTTGTTTTTAGACATAGACTGGAATAGGGAAACAAGCCTTCCTTTCAACTTCCAGTCATTCAATTCTGAATGAACCAATCATTGCTATGAACTGAAACAAAGAAGAGTTTTAAAGAGTTTGAAGAAAGGCTACTGCTGTCAAAAGCTGGTTTTACATTTCAATAAAATTTGGTTTCAGGTGCTTAGCCAGCAACTCCTCGAAGATCAACAATTAGAATTTCTTTAAAATTTCAGCAGCAAGCAGTACTGCTTGAATATTAATTTTTTCATTTAAATTATTTTAACAGATTATAGTAAAGTCAGGCCTTAACATAGGTTGTTACAATTTCAACTATAATTTTACGTAGGCTTATTTTTAGAAAGAAAAATCAATTTAATTTAAATTAAAAATCCAATTAAATAAAAATAAGGTTTAAAATTAAAATGGATTTTTTTTTTAAATCATCAATTTTTATCCCCTCTGCTTGCAAGAAGATCCGGCTCCAATAGAAAAGAAGTCAGCTGTAGACATCATGAAGGATCCTGAAGGAACTTTGGGGAACAAAAAGGATGCCAAATGCCCTTTTCATCTGGGGTCAGTAATGACAAAGGTATGTCTACACTATGGAGATTGTCCTGGCATAGATATGTCAACATCGCAATGCCTGCATAACCTTGTAGTATAGACACAGTCTACACGGATGGAAGATGATGTAGGGGACCAGTGTAGGAATATCACCGCTCCAAACAACAGTAGCTATATCAATGAAAGCAGCTATTTTGACATCTACACTAGGGGTTAGGTTGTCATAGCTTGTTCACACCCTGACCACCATAGCTATATTGACCTAACTTTTGAGCATAGACCAAGCCTAAATACAGTACCTGCAGTAGAGCCAGGCCTAAGAGCAAGAGACCTACTCGGTACCTTTCTAAATGGAATGAAAAAATACTGTATTTCAGAGGGTACTCTTCAAATACGAGGGCTGAGAGAACACCATCCCATTTCAGATTTAAGCTGGTGGCACACTCCCTTTTTCTAAGGCCTGCCCTACACTTAACTGACATAGCTACAGTGCTCAGGGGTGGGAAAAATGTACACCTTGAGGGATGTAGCTATGCCGACCTACGCCCCTTTCTGTCACTCTGAGAAGCACCTACCCCAACTGTGCTACAGCAGCATAGCTACAGTGCAGTAGTGCTACCACTGTAGCACCTGTAGTGTAGACATGGTCTATGGGAGATCAGTTGAAGGGGCAAAATACTTTCACCCTGAGTGCGCCAAAGCTTCTGACATCTAAGTTTCTCCTGTTTTCAGATTTAAACCTACGTTATCACCACTTTGCAGAACATTTTACATGAAATTTCTGCAAGTACCTGCCCCAATGTACATTCAACCCCGCCGAGGTAATCATCATCATTTAAATCGTAGGACTTGTTATCGATATCATATACACCAAACTTCAGCTTCTGCACTTTCTCAAAGTAGTAATCAACGAGCAGCTTCTTGGAGAATTCAGGCTTCTGGCAGTTCTTTATCTTTTCAGTTCGATCCAGCTAGGCAAAGAAAGAGATGGAGATGATCACTATATATAAACATATTAACCACACTTTCTTCCGCAAAGCTGTGTATACCGCTCACTCCCAAACGTTCCCTCACTGCTCTTTATATGCACCATATCTGAGGTGTGCAGGGTCCAGGCTGCTAAAGCTAGCCACTGCCAGAGGGCCTGCTGACTGCTCTGCAACTTTGTACTCCCCACATGTTAAGAAATTATATAATCAATTGCCACTTAATTTGGCTGAGAAATAATCTGAAATTTAAGGAAAAAAGCCACTGACATACTATGTGCTGACTGCCCACCTCAAAGGGAAAAAGCAGCAGCATGTGGCACATCATAACAGAAAAACAAACATTCCTGTTGTTTCTCCAAGTTAATAAGTATACGATTCTTACTTCATCTCACTAGAGAGACATGAACTTTAAAAATCACAAAACTTTCGATCAAAATTAAATCTTGTAAATATTTACAAATTAATATAAGGAAATTATGCAATTACTAGGAAGAATAATAACTGGAAAGATTCCCAGTTAGGTCATGTTCTGAAAATACACATTTCTGTATTATAATGCAAAACTGAAGACTACAGACTATTTTTTTTTTTTTTACCTCTGCCCATTGATCACCTCCCACATTTTGGAGTAAGACACACAGAGGGTCAGATTTTGAACCAACATCTTTGTCAATGAGATTCTCACAGGATATGGACAATTCCACCTTAGTCACACACTGAGCCATCTGCAAAAGAGAGTTCAAAAAGGGAATAAATGCACATGTTGATAAAGTACTTCTCAATAAAATCACATCCCTTACATTCACAACAGTGAAACACAGCAAGCCACAGCAAACAGAAACTTAATAGGATAAATACACCTCAGCTACAGGATGCATAGGAGCATCTCCCAGGAATTTCTCTGAGGATTTTAGAAGGGGACAAAGCTCCCAGGTTGATTCTCAATTCCAGAGTTCATGTTCTGGGTATTTTTAAAACACGGATTCCATTTAAATCTTGAAAATTGTACCCCAGGCTTACAATACCAGCCATTTAGAAATATTGATTTAGGAACTCCAAGATACACACTTCACTTTAAAACTTAACACTTACACTTAAAACTGACTTCACCAAACAAGGACACGCCACCAGAAAAGTAGACTGCATCATGGAACAGGCCACCCAAAAACCCCGAGAGAATCTGCCAGAACACAGGAAAAACCCCTCCGATTGCACATCCCTAGGTCTCATCTACCACTCTACTATGCAAGTAGTATGCAAGCTATGCAAGGTGTCATTAAAAAACAATTACAACCCATATTCGATGGGGATCACATCCTGATAGAAATCTTTCCTGCACTCCCTGTTCTGGCCTTGAAACAACACCCCAATTTCACGAAGCTCATCATCAGAAGCCAGCTTCCCACAGACCAGGACACACCAACTCACAGAGGCATCAGACCATACCAGAACAGATACAAAACCTCCAGACATATCTCCACTGCTACAATGATCACTACCCGCCACAACACATCTTTCAAGATCCATGTGTCCGATACATGCCTATTGTAACATGTTGTGTGCCTTATCCAGTGCACCAAATGCCCCAACAACCAACATGTGAGTGAAATGAGACAAATCACTACACTCTCAAATGACCTCACACAGAAAAGTGATTCAAACAACACACCATATCACAAGGCCCCACAGTATGCCAATATTTTCATGGCTGACACAGAACAACGCTTCCCCAACTCTCGTCCCAAAGTGCCCCTCCTCTACCTATGCTACATTGATGACATTTTCATCATAGGGACCCATGGAGGAGAGTCCCCTGAATAATTCCACTGGGATTTCAACAATTTTCACCCCACCATCAACCTTAGTCTGGACCAGTTCACACTAGAAATCCACATCCTGGACACTACAGTGCAAATAAGTGATGGCCACAAAACCACCACCTCATACCGAAAATCCACCGACCACTATATGTACCTACATGCTTCCACCCAGGACACATCACACAATCCACTGTCTACAGCCAAGCCCTAAGATACAACCGCATTTGCTCCAGAGACAAACACGGACAGGATCTCTATCAAGCATTCTTAAAACTACAGTACCCACCTAGGGAAGTGAAGAAACAGAGTGACAGAACCAAATAGGTACCAGAAGTCACCTACTACAGGACAGACCCAACAAGTAAAACAACAGAACGTCACCGGCCATCACCAACAGCCCCCAGCTAAAACCTCTCCAACACATCATCAAGGATCTACAACCTATCCTGGAAGATGGTCCCTCACTCTCACAAACCCTGGGAGGCAGGCCAGTCCTCGCCTATAGACAGCCCCCCCCAACCTGAAGCAAATACTCACCAGCAACTGCACACCATACAATGAAAACACTAACCCAGGAACGTATCCTTGCAACAAACCCCATTGCCAGCTCTGCCCGCATAGCTACTCAAGTGACAACATCACAGGTCCTAACCACATCAGCCACACCATAAAGAGCTCATTCACCTGTACATCTACTAATGTGATACATGCCATCATGAGCCAGCAATGCCCCTCTGCCATGTACACTAGAAAATCGGACTGTCTCTACACAAAAGAATAAATGGACACAAATCAGACATCAAGAATAGTAACATTCAAAAACAAGTGGAAGAGCACTTTAATCTCCCTGGACACTCAGTAACAGACTTGAAAGTTGCCATACTTCAACAAAAAAACTTCAAAAACAAACTTCAGTGTGACACTGCAGAGCTGGAACTCGTATGCAAACTTGATACTATCAGACTAGGTCTGAACAAAGACAGGGAGTGGCTACCCCACTACAAAAATATAACATTCCCTTTTTTGGCATTCACACCTTCTCATCAACTGCTGTGAATGGGACTCATCCACTGATTGAATTACCTCGTTAACACTTGCCCTCCTCACTGTGATGTAACTCACCCATCCTTGCACGTGTATACGTAGCTACCTAACTGAAGTTTCCACTTCATGCATCTGACAAAGTGGGTTTCTGCCCATAAGCTTATGACCAAATACATTTGTTAGTTTTTAAGGTGTCACAGAACTCTCGTTTTTTTGCTAAAAACAGACTAACACAGCTACCCCCCTCCAACTCTGTAAGCGTCTACATTAAAATGTCCCTCCCGCCGATGTAAGTCACCCACTACGCTGACTTAACTCCACCTCTGTGAGGGGCGTAGCGCTAAAATTGATATAGATCTTGTCTACACTAGAAAAATTACAGCCAGTAATTTCTGCAGTGGAGTGGTGTCCATACAACCCTCCTTGGGTGCGGTGGAGACAGCCTGCTCTCTCAACTCCCTGCTAGGAGCCCCACGTGCTCCCGGTGGGTTCCCCTGCCCCCCAATCCCTGATCCCCACCAGAAGCCAGCCCCAGGCTTCTTCCCTCCCCATTCCCCACCAGGAACAGGGTCCTTGGGGAGTGGGGTCCAGCTGCCCTGGCTTCTCCACTCCTGGCCCACTAGGAACTGGACAGCCTTGTCAATTTCACTGCTCAGCTATCAAATTGACAAGGATGCCCCGGCTCCCAGCTAAGAGCAGACAAGAATGACAGCCCCATAGTCAACATAACGGGGACGCAGTGTCTACATTGACACTGTGTGGCCCTAACCAAGCCGATATAAGCCCTACACCTCTCACTGAGGTGGTTTTATGGTGTTAGCATAGCAGGCGAGTTATATTGGGGGGAGGAGCATTTTAGTCTGACTCAAGCTGACTTTTATAGACAGAACTCTCTAGTGTACACCAGCCCGTAGTTAAGTCAATGCAGTGTCCATGTAGACACTACAGTGTTTGTTGCCTGTTGCCACTTGGAACCCTGCCTCCTGAAGGAATGAAGTGTGGGCATGAAGAGCCATTTAATTACTGCAGTGTCTGTAGGTCGATCTACCTTGAGTTGTCTACACTGCAAAATTAAATCATGCCCTGAGTACCCCTCCCAGACCAAAAGAAGAGCTCTGTTTAAGCTTGAAAGCTTGCCTCTTTTGCCAACAGAACTTGGTCTAATAAAAGATATTACCTCACCCAGCTTTGCTCTCTGATATATTAATTTGCCAGGAATGAAAATTAACAAGGGAGTGAGTGCAATGCCACTCTGTTGGTCCAACAGAACATTTTAATACACAAATTTCAGACCAAGAATTCCCTTACTTTAAAAACAACAGTAAATATAATTTGTATTAACTGATAACCAGTTTGGATCCAGTAACAAACCCTGCAGACACCCATTGCATTCTCTAAAAAAGCCCAAAACCCAACTTTATCAATCAGACCTCAACTAAGTAAATTTTCAGCACTAAATAGAAACATCAATAATTTAATCAACAAAATATTATTTTGTGAAACAAAAACACTGAATGAAATGGCTAGCTAAGATTAACACAGGCAGTTTTTGTTTTTGTTTTTTGACAATTTCGTATCTTGTAAAAACAGTCTAAAGACAAAGTGATCTGTAGCTAATCTATAGCTAAAGATTACAGCCGAAATTCTGCAGGCAATCTTTTTTAAGTCTTTTGTACTGACACTGATGAAGAAAATCTATACACCATATGTTTAAAATACGGATATAAACATAATTTAAAAGCAAATATCCCCCTTGTCTGAGGTTATTCACTGTAAATTCACATACCAGGCTTACCCCCATTCTCTAGATGCTTCTAGTCTAAGAATCTTTCTACACACACTCCCCTCCAGAAATTTGTATTTTTGCTTTTGGTGCTGTTACTAAGAGCTCTCAAATGTATGTCTGGACAAGGCTCATTTAGTCAAAGCAAGTGTTTGGCCTTATATATCAAAGTGTGTGGGTGTATGGGAGGGATTCAAGTTTCTACAAATCAGTGAATGAGATTGTGTCCTTGTGAAGGAGCCTTTAGTATCTAATTCTTGCTAGAACCAGTATTTGGAACACTGAGCTGACGACAGTGATGTAACAAGAGGGCTGCATGCTACACTGGCGACCCATGATGATGGGGTATCTTTATGCTTCATTTCGTGCTGTCCCAGGTACCTCTGGCAGGACACCGAGAGCCCTGTGTGGAATGGCGGCTGCCCCATTGCCAGCTGGCGCTCCCGCAGCGTTCGTACTACCCGCCGGGCCGACCCCTCCCCTGACACCCGGCAGCCGGGCTGCGAGCCTGGGCGCGGGAACAGCGGCCTCTGCCCGGCCAAGGCCAAGGCCAAGGCCTGCCCCAGAGCCGCGGCGCAGGCCCGGAGCCCGGAGCCCGCAGCGGGGCCGCTCACGGCCCGTGCCGGCGGGAGGCCCGAGGCGCGCGGCAGAGGAGGGGGCGCTGGGGACTCAGCCCGAGCCACGGCCCGGCCCACGGCAGCTGGGCGCGGCCAGCCCCGCCCCTCGCCCGCAGCTGTGCTGAGCTCGAGCCCGGCCGCCGCCCCGCAGAGCCCGCGGGCGGGGCCCGCCTCCGCTCTCCCGGCCGGGCGGGAGCGGGCCCC
>ML675625.1:1144435-1273420 GCA_007922155.1 Mesoclemmys tuberculata
GGCCCGCCCCCGCCGGCCCCCGGCTCCCAGCGCCGCGCAGCGCGGCCGGGGGCACGAGGCGAGGGCCCGGGGGGCAGAGAAGCGGGCAGGGCGCACAGGCCGATGCGGGGAGTCTGTGGCTGGCCGTGAGCTGCGGCGGCCCGGAGCCAGCGGTGCCAAGGGCCCGCTCTGACTCCACAGCGACCGGCGGGGAGGGAGCGACGGGCTGCGCTAGGACCCGGGCTGAGGTAGGGTCCTTCGGGATCAGGGCCGGATCCCTGGTTCGGAGCTGGGGTCTGGAGGCCACTCGGCCCGCCTCCCAAGCGGAGCCGTGGATGAGTAAAGCGCTCAGCGCGCTCCTGCGGGGCTGCGCCGCCAACTACTGCAGAAAAATCGAGTTGGAGTGAAAGGAATGTCACCTTTTCCTTCACATCTTCATTTTCCTCACAGGTCCGGCTTCTGCAGGGGGAAGCGCTCCCATTTCCTTTCCCCAGCACTCACACACAGACAAGACCATGGGCTCAGACTAGCAGAGCTGTCTCTCAGGGGATAGAAATCCCGCTTGCCAAATCCAACTAAAATTGAATACTATGCCCTAAAACTAAATACACATGTTCTGAAATTATTTGGCCCTACAGTGTGTTCGACAGCACTTAATGCCATGGTAGACTGAATCCTCAGGACTGGCTGTACCTCGCAACAATTAACCACAACAAATACTTCATGGTACTTTAACCATACTAAGAATTTTCCCTTTTTCCTGATAGTCTTTCAATTGAAGAAACTGGTTAAAATCTTAATCCTCCATTTTAGGTCAGATGGCTGGGTATGAAATATCCAAAAAAGAAAATGATCCAGTAAGAAATAAATTTTCCATTCTAGAGCCTCTTCACATTCAACAAAATTTATGAAGGGATGTGAAATAAATAGCTAAAGGAGAGAGGATAACAACATGCTAAAAAGAGCCACAAGGATGCTGAATGTGGACAGATTTTAAGAGTTCCAGAGGGGTAGCCATGTTAGTCTGTATACAGCAAAAACGACAAGAGTTCTGTAGCACATTAGAAACTAACAAATTTCTGCAGGCATAAGCTTTCGGGGGCTGCAACCCGCTTCATCAGATGCAAGATTTTAAGAGATTACTGAGGCACTGCAGGTTGTGGCACCTTTCTTGCAAATACCACAATCACCACATGGCTGCCTTGAAGATTATATCATAGAAAGCACAAGAGCTTTCGGTCAATGAAGTGATTATTCCTCACATAGAATAGCCAATAAACCCTTAGGGAAGTTAAAACTTCAGCATGTTCCAGTCCACGCAGAAGATTTTCAAGTTTGCTTGTCCTTCGCTGTTGGATGACAGGTCTCTAATAGTATTTAATTGCCTCTGCATCAAACAGATCCTGAGGCATCTTTTGTGCATATCCAGGGTGTGCCACTCCTGTGGTATTTCCGTTTAAATGTATTTATTCCTAGCTTCGTCTGTGGTATTCATCACTACGTTATCTGAACATGAGAAACTGCTCTTAAGTCCACCACTCCTGTGAGGTATTATCACTGTTTTGCAGATGAGGAACTGAAGCAGAAAAGTTAGTAACTTGTTGAAGTTCCCACAGAAACTCTGGCAGAGCCAGGAATCTTACTTGAACCTACTGCTTCCATGTCCAGGCTTTTAATCTCCAAGCCATCCTTCTCAGGGAACTTTTAAGTAGACAGAGAGGAGTTAAGTCTATACTAGCACTTAAGCAGTTGTCCTTACTACTACAGGGAGAAACATTGCTGATTCAGTTTCCCACTGTAGATCAAGTTTAAACATTTGTTTTAATATCCAGCAGCTCATACAAGTGTTTTGTGAACTGTTCTTAGATCCATTTGTTCAAGGTGGTTTTCTTCCATTGTCTAAGTGAGTCCACTTGCTTCTGCAGTAGAAATCTCTCTGCTGGTAATCAAGGAGATTTGGTCTAGAAATCTGGCCTTGTTGCAAAAGAATGAAAGTCCCATCTATGAGAAATGGAGGATGGCAAGAATTTCTTGGACTTCAGAGTTACTTTGGGGAATCCCCTGGACAAAATAGCTGCCAAACAGTTTGTCTTCAGAGTCCTTTGATGCTATATACTTCCAAGGGTAAAAGGTGTCTGATTACCTTGTTATATGCAATGAGACGAATAAGGCTTAGGGGGAAATCTTTGAAGACTAACTTTAATTTTTTGTCCTTCAAAGACATGGAATATCTAAACTTGTCCACCCAGCAATCACGGCCCTTGAGGGCCAGGTAGCACCACTGGCTGAGACCCATGGCAAAGAGCAAAAGCTTTAGAACTATGCTGAAGAAAATGTAATCATCTGGGAGATGAGTACCCATTGGTATGTGATCACTGCATCTGACAGAGATCATTTTTGGAAGCGCGATACATCACTTCTTGTGTCTTGGAACAAGAATCTGGTTAACTTATGTGGTAAAATGATCAATTATTTAAATCTGTAGTTGCTGTTCTGTTCCCATAAGAATTATAAAGAGATGCATGCCAGTAACTCAACTGAGTATTGTAAGTCTCACTAAGATTTTATAAAAATAAGATTGCAAAAAGTTGTTGCAAACTTTAGTAAACCAAAGGTAAAGTATTTGTAAATGAGGTTACCACAGTAAGTACTGTAACAATGCATGTATATATAAAGGATATGGTGTGTGTTTGTGTATATATATTTAGCATTATCAGAATGAGAGGGGGTCTATTTAATCTTTGAGGACTGAATCAGTACCCATATAAAGCAAAGCCAGAGGTCATCAGTCATCTTGTTCAACTTATTTATGAAACAAGTGACTAATAAAAATTAATTTTCCTTTTAAAGTGTGCTTTGTAATTTAATACAATTATTTGGCCAATCACTCAAGACTGAAGAATGTTTAATCCACACTTGACAGATCTTAGTCATGTTTCTTAATACACTACTGGAAGGCACTCAGATCTGACAGTGCTGAGAAGATATAAAAACTGATGTAGAGTAGAATTTAGTGAAGCTTTAGGAGAAGTAGACAAGACACCATAGTTCCATTCCCACATGAGTAAACCATGATGCCATATATGTTTCCTCCACCACCTTAATTAAATTAATCTACTTGCTACTATTGATCTTTTGTGTCACATTCTTTGGTAGCATTCAACCACAAATGGGCTGTGCACACAGCCTCAAAAGTCCACCATTACCTTTGACAAACAATCAGTCTCTCTCAAGGCAGGCTAACAGCAGAACTCATGGTCCTTCTTCCAGATGCACCTATATACGGCTTCTCCCCAGCCCAGCATAGAGTATAGAACACATTTAATCTCAAGTCTACGTAGTTCTTTGCAGCCCTAATAGAATATATTTGCTCCAATTTCCCTGAGCAGACTCTTCACACTTCAGTACAACTTTGTACAATGTCCATCATTAGGAAAGAGAGAAGGGTAAGAGGTCAGTTAGCCCTGGCTTCTTAGCCAGGATTTTGAAACTTTACCTACAGCAGCATAAAAATTCCCTGCAAAAAAGGAAATACTAGAAAGAGCAATTTCCACCTTGCCTCCCACCCATTAGTTTCATCCCACAGATACAGGACAAAGTAGAGCCTAATAAAGTAGAAGGAGGGACTGCTCAGCAAACAATCAGCTCTGCTTAGGCTTCAGTATCTCCAAGCAACAGCCATCCTTTGCAGGAAGACAGCTATTACTCCTTGACTTGTGTTTGCACACAGTACAAAATAAATACATCAATGCAGATTTTAAATATTTCAGCTGCTTGTGTTAAAAGTGGACAAGCCAATGTGATACTTCCCCATCTCTCAAAATGAAGATGTATTTGAATCCTTAAAGAAAAAAAAGAGTGAAACTCAGCCCTACCTCCCAACTGATCACTAATCTTCCGTCCTACTTTCTCCCATTAAAACCACGATTTTAATTTAAACCATGAGTTCAGATGCCACAGTGATAGGCGCTTTAAAATGTTCTCATAAGAGGATATGGTGGCAGCACCTAGGAGTTCACCGGGCCCAGCTGTTACTCAGTTTTAGCAATGGTGTGATGGTCTTGAAAAGCATCTCAAACTGAACCGTGTTTATCTGGGAAATTCCAAATCAGAAGAGATCTCTCTTTTCAGAGGAAAAAATAGTTTTTTCCATGAGATCATCATCATCTGGGTCTACCCACAGAACAGGACCAAATGTAATGTTAAGCAAACACCAGAGCCTAACAGAGAGACAGCAAGGCCTTATTCCTAGTCCAGCTGCCACTGAGGAAGGTAGAGAGGAGCCATTCCTTGAAGAAACAACTGTCATCTTAGCAGGAAGGAAAAGGATTTTACTGCCACTGGAGGGAGCAACCAAAGGGACCAACTAGAGGGAGGGTAACCCTTTTGTGGGTTAGATAAACATCCACACTTGTGTCTAAATTGACAAACGCGTGTTTCTTTGTTGCTGCCTAGTGGAAATCTCCAGAGCTTTCATGCTAGTTTCCCATTTGCTACCTTCATTTTGGCAGTGACCAAAATCCATCTACATCTCATCGCTATTCAATGCATTGTATTAAGTTAGGTGTCAGATGAACATGTCTATCAGAAAATCACCATCATAACTTGCAATCTAATCATCAGTTTCAGCAGAAAGACCAAAGGTTGCAGAGTCTGTTGAGACTGGAGGACCATGTCGGTCACATCTAAAGTACATTGCTGGGCTAGTTTGAGAAAGCTTGTACTTCTGCTCCCTATATATGAATAGAGGGCTCAAGGCCTGACAAAGGTATATTTACTCCAAACGTAAGTGTAAATATAGTTGTGCTAGAGACCCCACTTGCTCTTTTGCTGCTTCATTCAGAATTCTAGAGTAGCTGCCACCAAGACCCAGAATTTCTAAGTCTTCCCGTGTTTTAATAATTGGGTTCATTTGGGGAGCAATGTGGTTTCCCTTTAGCATTTGCTTTACCTCCTTAAGACGTGTTTTTGGAGTCTGCCCTCCCATTCTTCTTGGTATAACAGTAAAGTATAATTTAGTTACTGCATTACTTGCATCTTGAGCTGTTGCCATGATATCGTATCTGTCCATTACTTATCTCAATATAAAAATCCCTTTGGAGGTTTTTTCTTCCTTTTCTCTCTTCCATAAAGCATCCCCTTGCTGTCCTTAAGAGGCTTGTGAAGGAATCTTGAAGGCCTCCAGTTCCTCAAAGATCAGCATTTTATTTGTCACTATGCTTTCAATCCACCCTTTTTTAAAAGCATGCAGTGGTTTTCCCTTTCTTCTTAGTTTGCGTATCTCACTCTTCCTGTTGTCCCACACACTTTCCATTTTCAGTGTTTCTGCTCCTCCAAAACTACCCTGTGATAAAGGAGTCAGGCAGCACATTCCCAAGACCACAGTCTTTCACCATCAGCACTAGTCTGAAACACACACTAGAATTCACACAGATGCCTTTTTAAAAGGGCAGGTATATGAAATAAAGGCTTTAGTCTCTGATTCTCATGCAAAGGCAAGTCTGAACTTCCAGGGCATGTATGAAGAAGCAGGAATGCAGTGACTGCAGGGTGAATATCAACTTTTATGTACTTAAACTAAAAGGGGCTTTACTTTTGTGTAGCCTTCCTCTTTTCTTTTAAAGTACATTTATTTAGTAACAAGTCAAGACATTTCAGTCACCCTGCAAACTGAAGTCTACATTTCATTTGTATAATGCACATGGCCATCTCAGCAATAAAGCAATTAGTAAGTTACCTTTTGGGTAAGCAGGGCCAAATTCCCATTGATGCACCATCACTTGAGTTCTTCAAAGCAAGTATTAGTGAGCTTGAAAATTTGCACATATATGCAAAACTAAGTGTAGCTCTCAGACTTATGATAGGTTGCAATGCTACCTTGGTGCCACAAAGGTTGTACACTAGTGCATTTCTTGCTGGATTGCTCCTCAAAATTAAAAAAGTTACTAATCTATTTCATAACTGTTTCTTAGCGATGTGTACCACCTGTCCATTCCACTCTCAGTGTCTGTGTCCAACACATGGCCATCAGAAACCTTTTCTCTCAGTGGTACCCACTGGGGGCTCAAGCTCTTCTTGCTGCTGTGCACCATTTCATGCAGGTATAAAGAGGTGCCTGTAGCTCCCCTCAGTTTCTTCTGGCCAGAACTCAAGTGTAGAAGGGTGGGTCATGGAATGGACACGTGCAACACATCTCAAAGAACAGTCATTACAGAACAGGTTAGTTACTCTTCCTCAAGTGATTGCACACATACGTTCCTCTGGTGGTGACTCAAGCTGTAGAACAGAAGGTGGAATCAGAGTTTATTTCAATACAGATTGGAAAACAACCCAATCCACTCTAGCATGGTCTCTGGAGTCTTGAGCTTCATGAAGGCAAATGTGTGGACTGAGGTCCAGGTTGCCTCTCTACAAATGTCTGGAACTGGAATTTGTGCCAATTTGTACCATCAAACCTTGGTGTTTCATAATAAGTAGTCCACAATATGTTGAACTGAAGAACTGGATGGTGATACCCCATATTCATGAGGCTTGATGGAGAAAAATCATCATTTAGCAAGGTAGTAAGTAACTCTTATACAAGGTTTTCTAAAATTTAGTAGGCTCTCGAATGCCTTTTGAGCAAGCCTGCTTGCTAGCATCTAGCCATCTATGCTAGAACATCTATGCCGTTTCATAAAGGAGTTGTAGGCTTGGGTGGAGAAGGTGACTGATCCTGGGAGATAAAGTCCAAATCCAGTGGAAGTGAAATCGGAAGCACCAGGAGAGTGGTGAATCAGTGCTGACAGACCCATGCTGTGCCCTGATCCTGACTTATTGTTAGCAATATCCTGTGAATGAACGGGCTTGGTGGGAAAGTGTAAAGGAGCATCATGATCACGTCAGTAAAAAGGCATCTGTCATGGAACTTGGACTGTGGCTCTGTAGGAAGCAGAACTGCTGACACGTTGTTGGACTTTGTCACAAATAGGTCTTCCTGGGGAAACCTCATCGCTGGAAGATATATTTGGCCACATCTGGATGAAGAGACCACTCGTGGGTGACTTGTAAACAATCTGCTAGGTCACTCTATACACCTGGCAAAGATGATGCTTCTAGATCTATTGAGATGGCAATCCAGAGCCCCCAGAGTAGAGTCAGTTCAGGAGAAAAGTGGGGTGTCTCTGTTTCTTGAGTCAAAACACCGCCACCATGTTGTCTGTGAGGACTAATAGGCAGCTTCCCTTAATCTCTCATAGAAGTACACCCACCTGACAGCTTTCAGCTCCCTAACACTGATGTGCAAAGCTAAGTCCATAGCGAACAGAGGTGGGCTCCCCATCCCAGGGCCAAAGCATCTGTTACTAGCACAACAGTTGGTTGTGGACAGGCAAACAGAACACCTGAATATATACTGGCTGGATCCATCCACAAGTCTAAGGAGGGGAGACCATAGGAGGGCACTCTTACCACCGAGTCCAACTGATGGCAGCTTGGGAAGTAGACTGATACCAGGCTGCCCTGCAGGGTTTTGAGTTACAGTCTGACATACTGAACCACGCAGGTGACACAGAACCCTCAACAGTTTGGGCTACTGTGCTATAGTCTTCAACCCTATGCCATTTGATTGAATTGCCTGGAACTTGGCATTAGAAGAAAGGCCCTGGCTTGAGACGAGTCCAGTACAGCTCCCATAAACTCTATCCTCTGTACTAGGGTGAAGAGAGATTTTTCTGTGTTATCAGTCCCAAAGCATTGAACAGTGACTGAATCATGGCAAGTGCTGAGCAGCATTGCCATCTGGACAAGCCAATTGTCTAGGCAGGAATAACCTGCACTACCCACCTTCGGAGGAATGCAACTACTACTGCATGACCTTTGTAAAGGCCTCGGGAGCTGTGGACAGGCAAAAAGGTAGTACAGTGAGCTGGTCATCATTTTCATTTACCAGAAAGTGGAGGTACTTCCTGTGAGCTCGATTGATTCCCACATGGGAGTAGGCATCTTTTAAGCTGAGTTCAGCATATCAGTCCCCAAGATCCAGGGAAGGGATAACAGAAGCTAAAGTGACCATGCAAAACTTCATCCTTTTCAGAAATCTGCTGTGGATGCAGGTCTGTAATTGGTCTGAGACAGACCAACCGACCCTTTGCTTTTGGAAGTGGGAAATATTGGGAATAAAAGCCCTTCCCTCTGAAACCACATGGAACCTCCTCTATGGCTCTCAAGGGAAGAAGTGATTGAACTTTCGGGATTAGGAGTTTGTGAGAGTGATCCCTGAAGAGGACAGGGAGGTACGGGTAGAAGCAAACTACAGAGTATATCCCATTTACACAGTGCTCAAAATCCACTGGTCCCAAAGTAATCTGAGATCAAGCACTGGAAATGGGACAGATGGTTTGCAAAGGTGAGCAGGTTTGTGTCTGGAAATACGCTAACCTCAACTGGCCAACCAAAACAGCTCTTTGTAGTTCCCAAGTGCCTTGAAGGGTCCAGAGCTGAAGAGCAAGAGGGGGAAGCCTACACCTATAACCCCATGACCTCTTTTTCAATAGGTCCTGCTGAGGAGGAGGAGCAGAAAATTGGGGTGTCTGCTGTGGCTGACAGTGTGTGTACTGGTCTAAGGACTTTAGGGTGGCTCTAAATTCCTTAAGTCCATGGACCTTGCTGTCCATTTAGTCCAAGAACAGAGAAGGACCCCCAAATGCCAAGTCCTGGATAGTGCCCTGTATGTCACAGGGAAGACCAGAAGACTGCAACCAAGATGATCTACATATGGCCACTATGGAAGCCATGGTTGAAGCTGCTGAGTCTGCTGCATCCAGCCCTGCCTGCAGTGGTGTTCTCTCGACTAGTCTACCCTCACTGACTACGGAAGTGAACTCCTGGCTAGTGTTCTCCAAAAGCAGTTCTCTGAACTTCTCAATGGAGCCCCATAAATTAAAATCATAATGCCCCAGCAAAGCCTGTTGGTTAGCAATACACAGATGCAATGCCTTGTCGAATGAAGCTTTCTGTTAAATAAGACCAGGCTTTTAGCATTTTTTTTAAGGAGTGGCAGCTCTCATTAACCACTGTCATAACTAAAGATCCTGGTCATGGGTGAGTATAGAGGGACTTAACACTGGGAGGGTACATAATATTTTTTCTGCCCTTTTTGAGGTAGGAGGCAGCAAAGATGGTGTCTGCTGTAGAGCCTTGATAGGCTCCAGTGTTGCCTCATTAATTGCCAAAGCTACCCTGCAGGGACCCACCAATGATAAAATGTCAGCCAGGTGATGTGACCTCTTTGAACTGTAAACCTAAGTCTGCAGCCACTCTCTTGAGCAACTTCTGATAAACTTTAAAATCATCAGGAGCAGGTGAAGTGCTGGATGAAATGGCCTCATCGGGCAGGGGCAAAGAGAAAGCCAAGACTGGAGGGAGTATGATCTTCTGTACTGCCTGTTGCTCTGGCACCAGGCCCAGTACCACACTCTAGGGTTTGAGCTGTTTGGTGAATGGACTCAGCCCTTTTAGAAAAGTGCACTGATATGCATAGTGTGGGGAAGATCTGGAACACTCAAGGGTTCCAAAAGGGCCACTGATACAGCTCAGGGCCCCATTGTCTGGCCAATTCCCATGGAAGGTCCCACTCAAGGGTCACAGTGGTCAGTAGGAAGAGATCTGAGCAGAGACTGCGAAGTCCTGCTTCGTGGTTGAGAAACATACAACTTCATCTCTTAAGTCCAAAGAGGAGGATTCCCATTCCTCTTACTATGGAGGAGCTGATACCATTAGTGTCAGGGACCGGTGCTGGGAGCCAGGTGACGCGTGGAGTAACGCCATCATAGCAGGTTTCCCGAGAAGCAGTCAATTGCAGCGCTAGAGGTTGAATCACTGACAGCAGTGCTGGGGGACCAGACTCTTGTGAGGATGAAGACATTGGCACTGAGAGGCAAAGCAGATTTCTTGCCACCACAAATGCCTCTGGGGTAGTCGGCATCAAGCAAGTCTTGATGGTGCCAAAGATGACGGTGCCATTTCTGGCACCAGGCTCAACAATGCCTCTTGCAGCACCAGAGCCAACTTTGGCACAGATTTGGATGAAGAGTGCTCAAGGTTTCAAGTGTATTGTACTTGATTGCTTCTTCACCCTCTTGCCAAGCTTAGAGTGGCGGGGAGACCTTCTCCTGGCCTGTGCCTCTCTAGCAGCTTTGTATTTCTTCCTCCATGCAGGCAAGAGAACAATGCTGAGATTTGCTAACTCCAGAGGTGTGCTCCTCGCTGAAGCTGCAGCACTCAGCACCAAGTCAGATTGGGACAGCTCCAAGACAGCGCCGCTAACTGTCTGAGTGCTGCCTCTGTCAACAGCCCAGCCTCCCTAGCTGCCTTTGTCCTAAGCTTGAACTCCCTGCAAATTGGGCACCAGTTCTTCACATGTGTCTCTCCCAAGCACTTCAGGCAGCTATTGTGTGGGTTGCTCACTGGCATAGGCCTGGAGCAAGTAACACACAGCTTGAAACCTGGTGACGAGACATAACCGGTACCATATATAGAAACCTCAATAGAGAAACATGTCCAAAAAACCTTTGTGTTAAAACTAGAAGAATTAAAACTTGCTAATTACTTTAACAAGATTAAGGACTAAACTATACGTGTGCGTGCACACACAGCTCAAAGGCTGAAATTCAAACTGTCCTTCTATAGAAAGGAGTTCAACAGCTGTCACGGTACGAAGGAACTGAGGGGGGCTAGGGACAGCTCTGCCCTTTATACCTGCATGAAGTAGCATGTGGAAATGGGGAGCTCGAGCTGCCTAACAGGTACCTCTGAGGGAAAATGTTTCTGATGCCACTCACTGGGTGCACAGATATCAAGAGTGGAGTGCACATGTGCAACCATTTGAAGAATTGCATTAATCTGTGAACATTTCCTGCTCATTTATTTTATTCAAAACACCCTGAAATCTTCCAAAACTCACTGTATTTAAATACCCTAGTTTCGTCACAACACTTCTAAAACCAGATTTAGGCCATGTCTGTGCTTGAGAACTGTACTGATGCAGCTGCACCACATAAGACCTCATGTAGCTGCTCTATGCCAAGAGGAGAGAGCTCTCCCGTCGACATAGCGCTGTCCACAATGATGTTTTGTCGGTGTTATTTATGTTGCTCAGGGTGGTGGTCTTTTTCACACCTGAGTGACATAAGTTATACTGAAAAATGTGGTTGTGTAGACATAGACGTTCCCATGCACTCTCTTCAAAGCCAGGAGAGATCCCTGATGGAAACAGAAAACAATCAATGGTAGTTACAGCAAACTACTTTCTATAAAGACAAAAGAATGGATTCCTACCAAACTGCTAAGGGTTTATACTGGTGATAATCTTATCAGAGAGCTTGCAATCATGAAAATGGCTGTATGAGTTAAACTATATTCAACACATACTTGATAGCAACAGAGGTCATTGTAGGAAGTTGCATAGATTTCTACAGAAAACCACACTAAAATGATGGAAGTCAAAGCTGATTGAGCAGGCTAAAAATCAGAGGCTTCCAAGGATTGCTGAAAAGACTAAATTGGAGTCCTATTCTGAATGGAGCAATAAGAAAACTGTATGTCTCAGAAACCATAAAGGGCTCAGAAAAAGATTTTATAGTCTATCAATTGTTACAGAGCAAGTGTTTGTCAGAATGAGCTCCTGGGCCACACTTAAAGTCAGGTTAAAAGATAGCAAACAAATGGTAGGAATAAATAATCAGTTTTCACAATGGAGAGAGGTAAATAGTGGTGTCCCCCAAGGATCTGTATTGGGTTCATTGCTGTTCTATATAACCATAAGTAATCTGGAAAAAGGGGGAAACAGTGAGGAGGCAAAGTTTGCAATGATACAAAATTACTCGAGATAGTTAAGTCCAAAATTGATTGAGAACAATTACAAAGCGATCTTACAAAACTGGGTGACTGGGCAACCAAATGGCAGATGAAATGCAGTGGTGATAAATGCAAAATAATGCACACTGGAAAACATAGTCCCAACTATACATACAAAACGATAGGGTCTAAATTAACTGTTACCACTCAAGAAAGATCTTAAGAATCTCTGTGGTTAGTTCTTTGAAAACATCTACTCAATGTGCAACAGCAGTCAAAAAGCTAACATTAGCAACCCTTAGGAAAGGGATAGATAAGAAAGAAAAAATCAATGTCACTATATAAATTCATGGTACACCCACACATCGAATATTGTGTACAGTTCTGGTTCCCGCTCCCCATAAAAGATATATTAGAATTGGAAAAAGTACAAGAAGGGCAACAAAAATGACTAGTGATATAAAACAGCTTTCTATCAGAAGAGATTAAAATGACTGGAACTAGTCACCTTAGAAAAGAGATGACTGAGAAGGGATACAATAAAGGTCTATAAAATCATGAATGGTGTGGAGAAAAGGTGTTATTTACTTCTTTGTGTAACACAAGAACCAGGGGGTCACCCAATGAAATTAATAAGCAGCAGGTTTAAAACAAACATAAGAAAATACTTCTTCCCACAATGCACAGTTGACCTGTGAACTCATTACCAGGGGAGGATGTGAAGGCCAAAAGCATAACTGGGTTCAAAAAAGGGATCGGATAAATTCATGCAGGATAGGGCCATCAATGACTATTAGCCAAGGTGGTCAGGGCTGCAGTCCCATGCTCTGGGTGTCTCAGCCTCTGACTGCCAGAAGCTGTGACTGAATGACCAAGGATGGATCACTCAATTGCTCTGTTCTGTTCGTCCCCGCTGAAGCATCTGGCATTGCCACTGTTGGAAGGCAGGGCACTGGGTATAACTCAGTCTGATCGTTCATGTGTTTAAGTTAGTATTATGCCACAAGTCACTGAGATTGGAACCGATTGCACAACACTGATCTCATTTCAAGCCATCTCACAATCACGTTTTCGGCTCTCACAGGAAAGAAGCACCAGCTGTGAACGTTGCTCTTGATCCTAATTCTACTCCACCAGACTCCCAAAGTTCAGCACTGTTTTAAACCCATCAAGTCCCGATGTCTCTCCTTTTCATTTGAACTAGACAGCTTGGCAAATAATAAAGAATTCCTAAATGGCTCATAACTCCAGATTATTTACTTGAGCCAGAAGGAAATGCAATAGCATCCACAGTTACAGCTATGGTTCTTCTATATGCCCCTGCTCAGAAACGTCCTGAGACAGACTTAAAAGTCATTTTGGGTCCGACAAGGAACCCACTCAAACTGTTTGTTTGCATTATAGTCTCTGGATTATTAAGAACAATATCTTAAAAAGAGGCCTCTGGTTACTGCAGACTGAGGTCCAATTTAAGGTATCTTTAGATTATTATGTTTCATTAGAGCCATTCTCCATTTGAAGGAAGATATCCAATTCCAAGAGTGGGCTACTGTGCACAACACGTTTACTTAGTCTCAGTTCATAGATCCAAGTCAACTGAAGCATGCCAAATGACTAGTATACTGAATTTGGTGCACACCAATAACTTGGAAGCTTTCCAACTGTGGGGATTTACAGTTATGGTAATCAAGTTTCATAAAAAAACAAACCCTCAAAATGTTTTGGGAAAAGCACAGAGAAGCGGCCCTTGACCATACATTGCTTATATGCTGCATTGAAGAGTGGTCTAATGTGTTTTGAGTCTTATACAGCACTGCAGAAGATACTAGATTCTTCAACACTATTTGTGCAGAAGTTTCTATGCAAACGTAATTGATTTCCTTGATAGAAAGGGACACTTCATTTATACAACTCCAACTGATACTGAAACTTAAATTCAGTTGATTTTATGGGTGAAGTTAATTTGTATAAACAATGAGAGTCCTGTAGCACCTTAAAGACTAACAAATTTCTGCAGGCATAAGCTTTTGTGGGCTGCAGCCCACTTTGTCAGATGCAGTCCATGAAAGCTTATGCTCCCAGAAATTCGTTAGTCTGAGGTGCTACAGGACTCTCGTCATTTTTGCTGTATATAGACTTAACACGGCTACCCCTCTGGAGCTTAATTTGTATACTATATTCAGGGCCCCATACAATTCCGTAATTCTGTAACTGCAGAAGTTACTTCTTCCTACACAATATTAGCTTTCATTTAAAAAAAATATTCTTCTAGCCCTTATGGTTATGAAAACAAACTGTTTTAAAATGAAGACTAATGAAGTAGTGCCCACCTGTGACTGCAAAGAGCCTGGAATAAGTGCTCTGAGAGATTTAAACTGTCCCACTCATCTCACTGACAGCATTGGTGATTCTGGCATTCTTCTGAATACCAACCCTAAGCTCATGGAGGATAGGCCCATCAACGGCTGTTAGTCAAGATGGCTAGATACACAGACTCATGCTCTGGGTTGTACCTAAACCTCTGACTGCTAGAAGATGGGACTCAACGATAACATGCATCATTTGATAAATTGCTCTGTTCTGTTCAGTCCCACTGAAACATCTGGCACCCGCCATTGTCAGAAAACAGGATTCTTGGCTATATGGATCATTGATCTGACCTAGTATGGCCATTCTTATATCTCCACCATGCTGGGACCAATCTAAGGCTGCCTTTCATGCTTCAGCTTTCCCCTCCAGGAGGAGTTAATTGTATTATAATGAATGATCCTTGACCCATTTGCTCCCTGGAACAATGCAAGAAGCCATAATTGGATGTGAGACAAGCATTTTCTAAATTTAGCAGTCAAGCTTTTCTACTGTTAAAGGATCCAGCAGCATGATCATACTTTGCTGAACCCAATATAGTACCAATCATAAGTGTACAGCTTTGAGATGTACAGTCACTAAAGGCACCGATAATTTCCAGGACATGAGTCACTGGTAAGTGTTAAGGAAAAGTTTATACACTCTTCACAGAGAGCTAATCATAACTGCCTATGAAATCTGCTTGTGGGTAGTGGCTTATATGGCCTCCTCCCAGCGGCACTAGCCCTCCCTGCCCCAATTCTGTAACACAGCATGGGTCCTGCAGCTGACGATTGTGGGACATGGTGAAAAGGGATGATTTTTTTCCAGCCTTTTTGTGGGCCACAGATCCCAAAACGTTGAGATCTACTACCCTATTGTTCTTTGACAACAGCAAAACAGTCTTGAAGACGGAGGGCATTACGAAATTTGCCCAAGGAGGCCCTACAGTCTGATGGTAAATTGATACTTCTAAATGGAGTGCTATTGGAAGCGTCAGATTGACAACCCTGTAAACTGAAGATTTTTGCTCATCTACAGAACAGTAGAACAACGGTAGCAGTAGCAAAAGGTTCCATACACAGTGTCCCAGATACCTGACTCAGTCCTGACCAGGATTGTCACATTTTGGGGCAAGAGGGGAATGACGTTTCTATAGCCCACACAACAAGCTTGGTTTCAGTGCTGAGCATGAAGTCCTGTGCACAAGGAATCAGACAGCAAGGATAGACATCAGATACTAAATATTTTAGTCTATGCTGACATGGAGTAAGTCTGAATCTTTGGCAGAGGCGAAAGGCTGTGTATCATTACCACTAATGCCATGGAAAACTCAAGAGGGAACAGAGTTTACCGTAGATTTGAAAAAGCACCTAAAAACTTGAATGCCTTTTTTGAACCATTCTGGCTGGAAATTTCACGAGAACAGGCTCATGAGCTTACTAATGCTTCCTGTTTTCAGGCAAGCTAGGCATACGAAGTTGGAGAGATGTCAGCACTTCTGGTTCTAGTTCTGACTGGAAACTAACAGAGGCATATGAAAATGAATAATGAAAAAATATTCAAGAATCTTTAAAAAGATTTGGTTCTAGAAACAAGCAAAGATTCCAGAAGGGAATTTTCCCCCCATTAGTTCTCCTATCAATACCTACTAATCCCAAGTCACCTGTTCCCCATTTAAAATGCTGTAATTGAAAAGCCTGTAAATGACACAATACAGTTCTCATATCCACTCTATCTTTTTTACATAGACAGAGGGTGTGTCTACAGTTAAAACTCTACAGCTGCTGTAGCGCTTCAACGTAGGCAAACAGAAAGGATTCTCCTGGTGTAGGTAATTTACCTCCCTGAGGCAAATTCTTCCATCAACCTAGTACTGTCTGCACAAGGACTTAGGTCATCTGAACTACGCTGCTCCAAGGTGTAGATTTTTCATACCCCTGAACAACATATTTAAACCAACTTAATTTTCTAGTGTTGATCAGGCCTGAATATCGCCCCTTTTATACTAATTAAGCTATGGCCACCGGGTGTGTTGGAACGTATTAACGTGCACACTTGAAAAGTGAAGTGTAAACAAAGCACATTGCCTTTAATGTAAGAGTTAAAAACCTAGGAAGGAACCTAGGCTCTACCCTGCTCATCTTAGACCATGTTCAAGATAACCTGGTCTACGCTACACTTTTCAAATATTTTTGTGTTTCCTACTTTATTCCATCACACTGTTAAACCCTAGTTTAGACAAGGCAAAAGTGGTAACAGACTTACTTTTCCTCCTTCCATTAGCATAGGGTGCGCTGAAGCCCAATTCTATATTCTCTCCTCTTTTCTGTATGTATCTGTTTCATGTTTGTAGTTTTGGTTTAGCTCATGGTTTCTCAGATATCCTGATCAGTTTACTACTCACACTATTTCAAAATGAAGAACCCCTGAACTCAAATACTATTTGAAAATTCAATTTACTCTCGGTTATAAATGGTCAAGTGACAAAATTGTTCTCTTTGTTCAATAGTGTATCAATGAACCTTGAAGGATTCTCATAACTGACTTAAAGCTAAAATTACTACAGTGAAGAGGTAGTCCCTATTTATGATACCCAAACATAAAAACATAATGAAGAGCCTGATAATTTCACAAGTGAAACTGATTGCACTGGACAACAAAGATTTTGCTTTCTGAATACTTTTAGGTGTATCTTATGGATTTTGGGCTGCTGGTTACAAAAATTACCATGAAATTTCCCTATTATGTACCGGTTTTATTGAAGTTGTCTATATTTGTTATGTCAACTCATTATTTAAGTCTATTAAAATGTTGCCCACAATGTAAGCTGAAAAGTTTTCTATCTTGTGTCCAAGCATGCCTTGGCATGCAGTGTCACTGCACCTAGTGCAAGCCACACAACATGCAGTGGGAATGCTAAGACTTAGACAGGGCGGACGCTGGCAGGACAGGTTAGAAAGGCTATACAAGCATTTTGCACACACCGTTCTATGCATTGCCTTTATATCAGTTTGCATTCATGTTGATGCGTGTGCTCTATGCACATAGCATATTGTGCATACTCACAATAATAAAGCAATTGTATTTTCAAGAGGATTTGTGATAGCAAAATGTCTCGCCAATGTTGCAACAGCCGTGATATGTTTCTTGGCAACTGCAGAGCACCAAACTACGTGCAGCTCGTTGACAACATGCTTCAGGCATACAAAACCATGAAGTGCAACATGTCACCAAAGATTCATTTTCTGCATTCACATTTAGACTTCCTCCCTGCAAACCTTCGTGCATCAGGAAAAACGGTATCAGGGCAACTGGAATCCATCAATGCTGGATGATTATTGTTGGACACTTAAACAAGAAGCCTCAGACATGGAGTACAAACGAAAATCATCAACAAAACATTTTTAGCTCAGTTGAACTATTGCAAAGCGTCAGCACCGTTATGCGATTAAACGCATTACATTAAATAAAAGTCAATTTCTCGTTTCTCCAAATTCCTACGTGATACAAGTAGTCTGAAATTATATTTGTGTTCAGCTTCAAGCAGTCTAGCATAATCTAAAAAAATATTTCTGAAGAAGCAACACTTTCGAAAAAATTTGTTGTCCAGTGTTACTTGGCGAAAATCTTCACAAGGCTTCAATTGTTCCTTCTTCCCTTCTTTTAGTCCAGTGCTTCCCAAGTTCATGAAAGCAGAGCCCTACCTCAGAAAAGTGAAACCAATTCCCACTTCACCCTCTTCCAACTCCACCCTATGTTGATAAAGGCCTATTCAATTTATACACCTGCAACATCCCCACTAGTACTTCAGACACCCCCAGGATGTACACTCGAGAATGGCTGGTGTAGATCTTCAATATAGGGTACTTCTTCAAGGAGCAGTAAAATAATTAACTTGTTGAAATTTAAAATGTCATCATTTGCATCATAGTTAACATCCATTGAAATGAATGGCGCTGTCTGCAACTCAGTGTTTCAAGGTCTTTTTTCAGACTCACACAGACATCACTGCCTCAGTTACACTTCCTTCATGTCTTTGAAACTATACTAGCTAGAATCTACTTGTTCCCAGGCAGCTAAAGTCTCAAACTTTGGTTATCCTGAAACATGGCTGTCCCAATTTTCAGGATCTGGTTTCAATCTCTCATGAAATCAGATGTTCCTGTTATGATTGTCCAAAACCAGAGTCTTTAGACAATTTTTCTTAGGATTTCACCTTTTTAATGTTAGTGCATTCTCACTTCATTTTTATGTTTTGTCCTGGCCTTGCTTTAATATAAATCAAAATGTCACTGCCATAAGTCAAAACAGATTACATAATTTCAAATTCAAGAAAATATTCTAATATCTAAATAATATGGATAATAACCAGCTGGTTTGAAATCCACATTTTATGACGCAGATTAGCGCTAGTCTAGTCCTCCACTAGCACTGTCTATGACTGAGCAGTCACTGGGTGTGTCAACACTGCAATTAGATACCCATGGCCAGCTCATGGGCCTCCGGGTAAAAGGTTGTTTAATTGCGGTGTAGACATTCAGGCTTGGGTTGCAACCCAGCCGTCTGACCTCTGGGCCCTTCACACCTTGCAGGGTCCTAGAGCCGAGGCTCCAGCTCGAGCCTGAATGTCTACACTTCAGTTAAACAGCCCCTTAGCCCACGCCCCATAAGACAGAGTCAGCTAGCCTGAGCCAACCACAGGTGTCTAATCGCAGTTTAGTCATACCCACTGTGACTATAATTGTTTTGTTTCTGATCATTACCCAACCCTTCAAGCCAGCAGACAACAGCTTTTCAGGGATGAGCAGTATCTACACTTGGGCCATTCATAGAATCATAGAATATCAGAGTTGGAAGGGACTTCAGGTGGTCATCTAGTCCAACCCCCTGCTCAAGGCAGGACTATCCTCAGCTAAATCATCCCAGCGAGGGTTTTGTCAAGCCGCAGCTTAAAGACCTTTAAAGATGGAGATGTCACCACCTCCCTAGGTAACCCATTCCAGTGCTTCACCACCCTCCTAGTGAAACACTTTTTCCTAATGCCCAACCTAGACCTCCCCCACTGCAACTTGAGACCATTGCTCCTTGTTCTGTCATCTGCCACCACTGAAAACAGCCTAGCTCCATCCTCCCTGGAACCCCCTTGCAGGTAGTTAAAGGCTGCTATCAAATCCCCCCTCATTCTACTCTTCTACAGACTAAACAGGCCTAGTTCTTTCAGCCTCTCCTCATAAGTCTTGTGCTCCAGCCCCCTAATCATTTTTGTTGTCCTCCGCTGGACTCCTTCCAACTTGTCCACATCCTTTTTGTAGTGGGGGGCCCAAAACTGGACACAATACTCCAAATATGGCCTCACCAATGTCGAATAAAGGGGAATAATCACTTCCCTCGATCTGCTGGCAATGCTCTTACTAATGCAGCCCAATATGCCATTAGCCTTCTTGGCAACCAGGGCACACTGCTGACTCATATCCAGCTTCCTATCCACCATAACCCCCAGATCCTTTTCTGCAGAATTGCTGCCTAGCTCCTCAATCCCCAGTCTGTAGTTGTGCATGGGACTCTTCCGTCCTAAGTGCAGGACTCTGCACTTGTCCTTGTTGAAGCTCATCAGATTTCTTTTGGCCCAATCCTCCAATTTGTTTAGGTCCTTCTGTATCCTATTCCTCCCTTCCAGGGCATCTACCACTCCCCCATGCTTAGTGTCATCTGCAAACTTGCTGAGGGTGCAATCTACCCCCTCTTCCAGATCATTAATGAAGATGTTGAACAAAACAAACCCTTGGACCGACCCCTGGGACACTCCACTTGTGACCAGCTGCCAGCTAGACATGGAGCCATTGATCACTACTTGTTGAGCCCTTTGCTCTAGCCAGTTCTCTATCCATTTTATAGTCCATTCATCCAACCCATACTTTTTTAACTTGCTGATAAGAATACTGAGGGAGACTGCGTCAAAAGCTTTGCTAAAGTCAAGTTATATCATGTTCACCACTCTCCCCACATCCACAGAACCAGCCACCTCTTCACAGAAAGCAATCAGGTTGGTCAGTCATGACTTGCCCTTGGTGAATCCATGTTGACTATTCCTGATCACCTTCCTCTCTTTTAAGTGCCTTAAAATGGATTCCTTGAGGACCTGCTCCATGATTTTTCCAGGGACTGAGGTGAGGCTGACCGGCCTATAGTTCCCTGGATCCTCTTTCTTCCCTTTCTCGAAGATGGGCACTATATTTGCTTTTTTCCAGTCATCAGGGACCTCCCCCAGTTGCCACAAGTTTTCAAAGATAATAGCCAATGGCTCTGAAATCACATCAGCTAACTCTCTCAGCACTCTCGGGTGCATTGCATCTGGCCCCATGGACTTGCGTATGTCCAATCTTTCCAAATAGTCCTGGACCTTCAGCATTATGGGATGTTCATCTCCTCCCCATTCTGTGCTGCCCAGTGCAGTAGTCTGGGAGCTGACCTTGTCTGTGAAGACAGAGGCAAAAAAGCCATTGAGTACCTCAGCTTTCTCCACATCCTCTGTCACTAGGTTGCCTCCCCCATTCTGTAAGGGGCCCACACTTTCCCTAATCTTCCTTTTGTTGCGAACATACCTGTAGAAACCCTTCTTATTCCCCTTCACATCCCTTGCTAGCTGCAACTCCAATTGCGCTTTGGCCTTCCTGATTTCATTCCTGCATGTTCGAGCAGTATTTTTGTAATCCTCCCTAGTCATCTGAGCAAGTTTCCACTTCTTGAAAGCTTCTTTTTTGTGTTTAAGCTCACCAAAGACTTCTTTGTTAAGCCAAGCTGGTTGCCAACCACACTTGCTATTCTTTCTGCACATCGGGATGGTTTGTTCCTGTGCCCTCATTTGTATCTATAGCAAGCCCTAGCTTATGATTTGTGCATATAGCAGACTTGCTTTGACTAAGATTGTCAAAAATCTTCATTTATTAGTGCTGCACTACAGGACAACAGTATTTTAATCTACAGTAATAGACTCTGAAGATCAGAGTGGCCTGGTGGTTAAAAACAGTGTGCACGCAACTGCATTTTGATGGTACAGTAGATTCTGCTTATTAGCAACTCTTCGGTGGACAGATAATGGCAACTTTTCTGCTGACAGTTGCCAATAAGCAAAAGACAAGTTTGCCAGGCTGCAGCCAGGGAAGGATACGATGGGCCCATAGTGGCCCCAGGTAGGCTGTGGGCAGGGATAGGGCTGCTGCCCAGATGCTGGGGCTTTCCACAGGGTGCAGGGGTTCTGAAGGAATGCAGGGCTGTAAAGTACCTCTCCCTATGCTTTCCAGGTTGCATCCTGCCCTGACACCAGGAACCCAGGCTCTGCACATCCCAACATCCCTGCTCCCCATGCAAAGCTGCAGGTTTGCAGGGCTGCAGCCAGGAAAGGTAGTGATGGGATGTGTTGAGCCTTGGCCCTAGGCCCGGAAAGCAGAGAGAGAGGTTACATGCCGTGCCTCCCCAGCACTTCCTTCCTTGTCTGCAGCCCCACAAACCTGCCACTGGCTAGTGCTTGGTCCAGCCTCCCAATCTGCCCAGGCTTTCCAGAAAAACAAGTTAGTAGCCATTATGCCTGTTGCCAATACCCAGACCAATTAACATTATAGTCAGTTGGACAATATCTGTCCCATTCAAAATGTTCCTATTAACCAAAAGTTATCTGGGTTATTATGCAGAAACCCCCTTGTTGTGATTTTAGATGCAACCTTTGAAGTAGGATACTTTCTTTATTCCCCTCAATACCTGCAGTTTGCACATTGCCATAATGGACCTATTCTTTTTAACTAGGAGTGAGTAAAAGCATTGAAACCACAGGAATAGTAATTGGTGTAACCTAGAGAATCTGGCATCCATATGATCAAGGGCAGCTTTAAGCATATAGATGTGATTTTTCTGCAGCTAAGTGAACAAAAACCCAGAGATGTTTAGCCATTATTATTTGTACTACAGTAGCACTACTGTACTAGGCATGTAGTAAGGGATAGTCCCTTCCCTAAAGAGTTTCCCTAAACAGATGAAGTATTAATCCCATTTCACAGATGGGGAACTCAGTCTCCAAGAGATTCAATCACCCTATCATAGGGAAAAAGGGAAAAGCAGAAAAACAAGTGGACAAACACATTTGAAGGTTTCAGGTCAAACCTTTTTTGATGTAAGATATTCCAAAAATTACACTTTTCCAGCTTTTTATACAAAAACAACTTCATTTTAAACTTTCTCAATTTCACATTTTTGCAGGAAGTCACACAAAGTTTCAGGCAGAAAGAACTTTAAGGAAGTTAATGAATGGTTGGTGCTGGTTAAATAATGGGTTTTAATGGAAAAATGTAGCTCAGTTTCTACCTTTGCTCCATGATTTGTACTATCAGTTTCTTGCTCTACTTGCATATTCTTCTTAGTCCTTCAACTGCTGTATTTTTCATGTGATATGGCAAAACTGAATTGTCACTGGAAGTTAAATGAACTGATGCTAATGAAAAGTTTAAGATTTTCCTCACTAAGTTGTTGTATTTAAGGGTTCAGACTTAGTAATATGAAAAATATCCTCCCTCCCCTTCTAAAAATCAACCTCTTTCCCCCTTAATCCTCAACCATTCCTGTTTTATCTATGTTCAAAGAGACTATTTCCCTTTATCCTAAAATAATTCAGCCCCATTTGTCTCAGCTACTGCTCAATCCCCTTCTTCAGCTTGGTCTCTGAACTCCTTGAGAAAACCCGGAATGAGGCCGTTCTTCAAATTCCTTTCTCTAGTCAATTTTTGCAGTCTGGCTTTCACCCAACTCATTTTTCTGAAATCACTCTCGCTAAAGTTACTAATGACCTCCATCTGGTCAAATCTAACAGCTTTTTCAATGTCCTGATTATTCTGGAACCATCTACTGCCTTTAATAAAGGCTACTGGCTCTTTTTCTATGGTTCTGAGGAAATACGTCTTGGCACTCATGTTTCCTACTACTCTAGCATTTCTTTCCAATGGCTCTAGTCTCCTTTCCTCTCATGCTCTCAGCGCTGAGTGTTCTATCTTCTTTTCCCTCTGCAGTCTAGGTGATTTCATCAACCCGCATGAGTTCTTGACGCTGGTAACGACAAATATACTTTTCCATCACAGCTGCTCTCTTTCTGTGCAGTCCTGACCTATACATGCATCTCCAAAACTTCCTCATGGAGGGGATTACTGCCACTTTAAGCTCAAGGTCTGTATCAGATATTTCCTCTCTCTGTTCTCTATTAACCATCAACCTTACAGTCACCCAAGTTCATAATCTTGACTTTACCCCAATCACATTCAGACTCATGACAAACACCACTGGTGGTGGTTCTTCCTTTCCCATGTTCTTTCCATCTTTTCGGACATATTAATCCTCCTCTGACAATTTCCTGCCTTGCCCATCGCAATGTCCTCTCTTCCCAAATGCTGCTCCTCCTTTGTTTACACACAAACCAAGTCTCTATTCCCTAACCCTACCTTTCTGAAATATCTGCTTTAACTTTCCCTCTTTCCATGTGGAACAGAATCTTCACTTCATTTACAAAGCACTTCAAGAACTCTACTACTACCACCCCCCCTTAATACATTCTCTCTACCCACAATTCCCCAAGTCGTTTTTCATGCCATCCTTTGTGCTCAGAACAGCCTCAAATAAATGTATGCCAAACAGATCATCTTTTTTAATAAACCTTTTTTTTTTAAAAAAAACCCTACCCTTTTAATGAAACATTCCAGTTGATCATACATTGTGTTTGTTCTGCATTTTCTATATTCATGGCTTTATACTGTACGTTTTCCAGGGCAGCAACTCATGGGATGGTGCACCTCTTGCATAATGGAGTATGCTGTATAAACAGCATGAGTATGTTTTTAGTGACTTCTTACACACAAGGTACATCAGCAGCACCCCATCTGCCAAAGATTTGTAGTGATGCCAGTAAAGACATACAGCTGCGGGATTAACCTTAGCAATAACACCAGTGATAAATGCTATTAAGTCCTAATGGTGGTATGTGTGGAGATTCTGGCCACATACTTTTGTCCTGCACTATGCTAAAAATGATTAAGACTTTAGAATAGTTTGAGTTATACTGGTGTCTCTTATGACTGCCCAGTCATGGGCCATCTATATGCTCCAACCCTATGGAGGCTGATCCTATTTTCAAAGTGAAAAACTGACACTGCAGGGGAAAATAGACACAGGGAAGAATTTTGGTGGGGGACAAGAGGTTAGTGAGAAGTTGCTTTCTTCTGTCTTCCCTCACTCAAAAAGAAAGTGGGACACTTTATAGTAAAGGGCATGATGGGAGAAAACCATTTAACCTTGTGTCCCCATTGCTGTTCTCTTCTAGCCCCAATATTTCCCTGTCCAATCTCTCTCCCCACCCCCAACACACCTATCACTTCATTTACTCTTCTCACACACACCTCATGCCCCTCCGGTCTCAGAATCCAGTTAGCCCTACAAAGGCTTGTGTTCCCTACTCTAACTACTCCCTGCTCTACTTACAGCCCACATGCTGTAAGGATTCCAGGAGGAGCACATGGCTCAATACCCTGCAGGGCAGAACTTAAAGTTGTCACCGAAAATCTGTATTTTCTGCTGAATTCCCTCCTCCCCCACCGGAAGTGTTTTGTAGGAACAGGGGTCCCCCAGTAGTGGCAGATACTGCATCCTGTGCATTGCCACCATAATACCTAGTCGTGGTCTGATCGATGGGTCTTGGTTCCATTAGGCCCTAAGAAAGTTTCCTATCATTGCATCTAGCTAGCCTCAAAATAAGGGGAAATATCCCCAATATAAAATGTTTAATTCATTACACCGATAACTCCAAGATGGTGAACGTATTTCTTTGCATTTGGTGTTCACTGAGGAAGAAAAATCAAGCTACGTTTGGGGGAGTAAAGTTTAATATTTAAAAAGGCAAAGGTGCAAAAGTTTTATTTCTTGTACAACAGAAAATCTCTGGCTTATTACTTGTATTATAGTAGCAACTAGCAAGGATCAGAGGTCCCAATGGACTAGACACTAATGTAAAGTGTCAGTATAGCAAAGAAAATACCCCACCACATATCAAAGCCAGAGCAAAACAGTAGGCTGATACATTATTTTAACAGCAATTACTACTTATGCCCATGCCTTTTCTCCACCGGGATGCCCCTCATATCTGTATTCCTCCAGTATACAGAAGCATCAATTTGGAATAACTTTCAAGAAGGCAAAATGTAAATCAGCTATTGTTTTTGATATTATGTATATTTGTTTTTTATTGTTTGAAATATCTGGTTCTCATTTCCCTCTCAGGAACCAAACAGGAGGGAGAGGAAGTCATGATCTCCTGAGTTCCACCCCCTCAAGTCACTAAAAATAAGATGCCACTTAGTGGTCTGTGGAGGACTTCATTACAATCATCCCACTCCTTCCTTGCACTCTGACTACCAGGGGAAGAACTAATGTTGAACTTAAGTTATCATTACTTTCAAAATTAGCCAGCACACAGAGGAATGGGGCAGTTCTACAAACCTACAGAGTTGTTGTTCAGGAGACACAGTGGAAGGCTGCCACACACTGGGACCCAGAGTAGTTGGTGAGTCTGGGTTCCCTCTGCACCCCAATTGCCATAGGACTGGTGGCAGGACTGCAGTGGCCACAGTGGAAAGTGGCTAGAACAGACTGCAAAATCCCGCAGAAATGGGGTGGAGAGGGTGAGAGAGCACGGACTGTGACCGGATCAGAGAGCCGAGTCACAGGAAGGAGGGTCCAGTGGAGACAGGACTGAGCATGACACGCCACAGAGAGGAGGCATCTGCAGGCCTGAGAGCTGATTCCCCAGATAACCAGCAGAAGGCGTCAAGGCGGGCCTCTGTTACACAAAGGTTACATTAATTTAAGTGGGTTTCTGCACTACTTTAATAAAATCAATTGATACTTTTCTAGTAATGACAATTTTCACTCTTGCTGCAGTTTGAAGTGGTCTTCACAGACATAAGGACTACAGACAAATTCTTACAAAAAGAAAACTGATCTTAGTGCAAAAAAATAACAGCTGTCTTTATAAAATAAGTGCCCAGTCTCCAAAACCCTCTGTTAAGTGGTATCACAAACTTTCATTCCCCTCTCTCTTTCCCTACCTAAAGCTATGTTTGCACTAGAGACCTTACAGGAACACAGCCGCAGTAGTACAGCTGTGTTGCTGTCAGGTCCCGTGTTGCCGACAGCAGAGAGCTCTCCCATTGGCATAACTGAACCACAACCAGCGCATTGGTGCCTATGTTGGTGGAGAAGCATCTCCCACCAACATAGATGCACTGGTGTGGATGGTGCTGTCAGTAAAACTGACATGTCAGGGGGGTGTTTTTTCACATTCTGGCTGAAAAAACTGCTAGTACAGACAAAACCTAAGAATCAGCATACCTTCCTACCTCAGCTGTGAGTAAAGGTAATTGTTCCTCCGTTCATAGAATTGTGTAACATTCAAATCTGCCAGAGACCATGCCAATGTTCCCCAGCAACAGAAAGGAGTTAGGAACAAATTTCAGATATTAAAAAGTAAGAGGACATTCCTACAGTATATTATATAAAGGGGCTCCAAAAAGGTACACTTTTAGGCATATGCTTTATGTCTTTTTATTTAAATATAATACTAGTCAATGTGGCCAGTTTCCCTAAAATATTTTTTATATATGAACTGTTTGTGACCTGGGACAAAACATAATAAAAAGCCACTGTGTTTAGGGGAAAGACATGCTGACTTTTAAAAAAAATAAAATTGTGTTAATTTTTAAAAGAACAAACTTAACATCTAGGATGGGATTTTCAAAAGTGCTCAGCATTGACTTACCCGCTCCCACTGAAGTAAATATGTTTGATCCTTCTCTTAATGGAAACAGATTTAGGCCAATGGTGAACTTCTCTGAAAATCCCACGATTTTTTTTCATGATTTACCCTTTTACATTTTGGATTACTGTTTTAATAACACAAATATTAAATAGCCTTTCATTTTTGTTTGATTTACTTTTGAGTTCTCATCCACCTGCTCAATGTTGCAATATTTAGATTAAATATAAACATAGCCCTGCAGTTTGTATAAAGAGCATTCCATTTGTTTTTACAAAAATATATTAACATCTTTACTAATCTTGTTAAAACTTGTATGAAAGCCTAAATTTTGGACTAAACTAGACCTGACAGTGTCCTTTTAACCAATGCCAGAAACAGAAAATTAAGGCTGACATTACATCAATTTAAGACAAAAGCACTCAAAAAGCCTAATGTGCCACTGACTTGAGAAAGTGTCAACAGTTCAGGTCACCTTCACCACCTGGGTTTACTTTTGAATCAGAAATTATAATACTTACCCAACCTCAGCAAAACATTAAGATCCTCACATGAAAAGCTTAAGTAAATGCAAGTATTATAAGCACAGTTCCACTTACTCCATGGCAGAATGAACCTAAATTCTACTGGAATGGCAGTCTGGAAATTCTAGATCATCTTTATTCATATTTTAAAGTGGAGATTTTATTGAATTATTTATGAAAATAAACTAAATAGCTTCCTTTTAAAAAAATTAATGCTGTCCCATCATGACATTCAGCTTTTATTCTTTGGCAGATTTTTTAATTGCCAGTGCATATAACACTGTAGTAATTGTCAGCAAAGGGCACAGTTGTGGCTTTTGCCTACCATGAATGTACAGAAGGCAACATACTGATATTGTGAGATACAATAGCTGGATGTTTCTGTTAAAATCAGAGAAATAATGGAGAGTTAAGGTGTCATCTTTACATTTCAGATTTAAGCCTCCCACTGAAATGAATATGGGCACTTCTCACTCTTCATATATATTGTTTCAAAGCAGGGACTGTTGTTTTAATTACAGTAGTCACAATTAAGGTTTCTTCATAGCCACAAGAGCAAAAACACATTTAAAAATAAAAGCATAAGATATTGGAGCAAATTTCAGCAACCCTCAGAACAGTCCGGATTAAAAGTTAAGATCAAGTAACAGATACAATAGCAATGAGAGCCATACCAATACCTGAAAACCTAGACAAACTATGAATTTATGACTTCTGAAAAAAAACGTAACTGTTCAAACTTTCACACAGTCAAAGATTTTTGTTAGTCTGTTTTCTGTAGTATAGACTTAGAATCAAAGAAGATTAGGGTCAGAAGGGATCTCAGGAGATCATCTAGTCCAACCTACTGCTCAAAGCAGGACCAACCCCAACTAAATCATAGACTCAGATTGTACTTTCAATTTCCACCCAAACTTGTCTTCAATGTTGATTGAATACTGGGTTTCTACTGATGTGGAAAACAACTGAATCATGACATTTTCAAGTCACCATTTATACAGATTCGACAGATAAGGCAAAGCATGAAAAGCAAGAGTACTTTGGTAAGGCAAGTTTCCTGTATTCACTGTATGTGACAGACCCTACACACCTCTCATTGTACAGACCACAGAGAAATTGTACTTTTCATCCCTTGTCTTCATTGTACAGTTTTGTGCTGCACAACCTTGAAATCAGCTGAGAGAACACTCATTAAACCCTATTTGCAAAGCTGTAGTAACAGTGAACTAAGATACAAATGAGGAAGTGAGGAAAGGCTACAGCTGTTCATAGGTAATAAGAAATGGGAAAAATATATTTGCTAAAGGGGGAAACATAAAACCATCTTCTCACTTTAAAGGGGGTATTCAAACAGAAGGTTATAAAAATGGAGTTGATTGCAAGTCAGTCTTCTTAAGAGGAAGTATTCTTTTATGGGCTTTAAGGCTTATTTTAGTACCTTTGGGAAATATCTGGGAACTACATTTGCACTTAAGGACCATTTCATATACAAGATGAGGACACACCACAATTTGAAAATGGAGAAAACAAGCAAATTTAAGTTCTGATCTACAACCCTATTAGGTCCTTAGACGCAGCTATCTTGTTTCATTCCTCTGCACCATGCAAAAAACAAAAAAAACCAAACAAACAAAAACACCAAACATGGAAAAAAAAATCACACAATGTTGTCCCCCCAGGGACTGTGCCTGTAACAAAAAAAAATGGGAGGGTCACCACATACGGGAACTTGCAGACAACTTTGCCAGTGTAGAAAATGAAGGGGGTAGGCTAAACCATCCATTTTAACACACACGAACCATAGGTTGAAAATCTGGAGTAGTGAGAAAGAAATGCATTAGCACAAAGGAGAAGCAAGCTTATTAAACTGCTATTAAAAGACCATTTGATATTCAGAATCAAAATGATGGAAGACCTGAGCCAAGAACATCCAGATCCAGAGGGTGGGAAGTGTTCCCCAACACAAGGAAATTCCAGGTCCTCTTCTATTTGGGAACAAAATAAACCTTGGAGACCTACTGAGTCAGCAAAATAATCTCAATGGAATGGAGCTACAGCACACTCACCAGAGCAGACACCAGGAAGGAAGAGTGCAGGGGAAGAGCTACAAACATCGATTATGGAAAGAACCCTAGCAACTGAAAGATTTTTCATTTTGAGGGAAGCCAAATCTTTAAAGGGAAATAACTTGAAAACTATGACAATTTTGTGACTATCTACAACTTAAAGACCTTGTAACTAGAAATAATTAGAAAAAAGTTTTCAAGTTTTACTTTATGCATATGACAGCATTTAGCTTAGTCACTTCTCCTGTTTTGCTGATAGCTAGCTGTACTTTCTTTTCATGCACTAATATGACAACATCAAGCTTGTACTGCTCTATGCTGTGCATATGAGCTCCCCTTCACTACCCTTCAAAGCCCTGCAAACGTATTTTCTAATAGCAGCTAAATAACTCAAGCAGCAGCAGGCAGGAGCTTGCAAGGGAGGGAAAAAAGGGTGGTATTGTTCTCAGACTTACACTTTCCCTTCCGAAAGCCCCCATCCAACAAACAAGCAGGAGAGCAGAAAACCAGTTTTTAAAATCATGTACATATTATCTAAAGGGTGAACGAATCCAAACTCAGTTTAACAGAATCCTTTCAGTTTAAATATAAATGTTTCCCAGATGTTAGTCCAGCTACTCAACTTCATTAAAAAGAATTAACTGGAATCAAGCAATCTTACTGAAGAGGAAATACAAACTGAAGACTTCTACCTGCACTAGATTCCAAGTATTGTATAAAAAAGTGAAGTCCTTGGATTCTGGGATCTGACATGCTACAATCATTTAAGAGGTTAGAGAGGAAACTCCGGCACAGAAGCTAAAACCAAATGAATCAGAGTAGATACGGAATTAATAAGAGTCTTTATTATGGTAACTGAGATGAACTTATCCTTTTGTTAACAATTCCATTCCCTGTTCTACAAAAAAATCCCAGAGAAATACAATAGCTATTAGACAAGATTTATTTCTTTCAAAAGTTCTTAGGAGTTTGCAGGTGAGCACTAAACTGCAGCCAAAACCACACAAAACTCTTGGCTTATTTGTGGTATTTTCTCAAGAGCTAGGTGTTCAATGTAATCTGGCATAACAGTGCAATCCTTGTTTGTTTACCTATTTTTCTCCCTGCTCCAAACAAACTGAGGATTGACATTTTGTGTGTGTAAGCTTACTATGAAAAAGATACTCTTGTAGTTTTTTTGCTGTAAAAGGGCATAAACTTCCATCTTTTAAACCAATAAAACCCAGATTATGAATTTTTAGACTTAAAATGTGACAATATCCCTTTTTAAATAAAATCTTAGCTTTCCCAAAATATGATTTCTGTTGTGCAAAGAAACTCTTTCTTGGAATGTTAAAAGCAGCAGCTTTTTTATTTTGTAACATGTTTATTAAATAAAACCACTTTAAAAACAGAAAATCCTTAGACTTAATATTATGGTGGGTACCTGCTAGTAACAATTCTTTCATGTCAATTAAAAGCCCCTTTTTAAGTAAGGTGCTTAATTAGATTTTTATTCACACTGTTGAAGTTTATTAGTAAACTCAAGATTCATATTTTCTCATTAACTGCCTTTAAAAAAAAAAAACTTTTCTGAGTAATAATTTTACAAGTTGAAGGAACAGATATTTAGACCCCCTAGTGTAGACTAATAACTTCTGGTTTTAAGTTTCAAATTAGCCAAGGTAACTGACAAGCAGCACCTACTTTCAATAACTAAAGTTCTAGACTGCCACCACCATCTACTAACTCTATTATTGCTGGCTACCTGACACCTGTAAGATTAGATATTTTTCTCTATGAAGTTAATGCTATGGATAAATGGTATGCTAAATTTTCACATCCTTGATTTTAACAGTTTAGGCCAGTTTGTCTAACTTTAAAATGCATTGCTATGGCAACTTGGTGTATGACTGATGTTTTCAACTAATTTTAGCCCAATGCATACTTTACACTGGCTTTAGGAAATTTTAAGATATCTATCTATTTATTGTAAAAGTGTACAACTACAGTATTTATATAAAATATACTTCAAAACTCTCTAAGCAAATAGAGTTTCCTAATATTTATGGAGAAATCCACAGATTTACTTAAAAGTATGTATCTGCTGATCCATTACACTAAAGGACAATGAGCATACTAGCTGCTTGGCAAGATGCAGAAATGAAAACTCAAACCCTTAATCAGAAATTTCCTTTTCCAGATACAAGACGTTTGTTTACATAAATTTTTGAAAACACAATTAAAGCATTTACAAATGCACAACTTATGAAACAGCTTTACAAATCCTTTAAACCATACAGAATATTAAAAATAATAGAAAATGAAAGATTTCCAACACAAACCTGCAACTCGTTAGAAAGTCTGAAGGAACATGTGTACAAGCATGTTTCAGAGCAAAAGGATATCTAGAGTATTTGCAAGGCATACCAAAAATCCCACACCTAATACCAAGAGGAGCAAGATGCACAAGCACTGTATTAAATCTTGGACATAAAAGGAATCAAATTCCAGATACCAGTAGTTTAATTACATTTCACAAGAAATGCACTGTTTTGATTGATTCAAGCTTGGAATACAGTTACCACCAATTTCTGCAAACCACATACTAATAAATTCTTAATTCAATTAATTCTGTGAACAACAAAGGCAGGTTTTCCTTTTCAATAATTTTATTCTAGTATGAAATATGAAGAAACAGCACCCAAATAACTGCAATATAGTATGATATTTTAATAAAAGTGTACTGTTTTAGAACAGAGCAAAATTAAAAAAACCTGAAAGACTTATTTTGTCTCCTACTCAAACAGCCCATCTTTCTGACATCAGTAACAAAACTTTCAGCCTTTAAAACGGGAAAATTCTGCTGTTGAAACAATATCCCCAAAGACTGTTAAAAAGCATAACATGAATTTTCAGACAGTTTTATTAACAAGAGGCTTAATTTTAAACAGTATATACAGTCACATCACTTTTCCAAAGTTGGGGTGCACCGCCTAGTCATCTGTCAAAACAAATTTATACTCATGAATTACAAAAGCATCGTGTAATGCAACCGCCTCTTTATTGTAATACACCTTTATACAATCCTTCCAAAAATTCCTGTACTGTGAAATCCTCCCAGGATGTAGTGTTGCACAGGCTTTCACATCTCTCCTATACACCACATGAATAAAACTGTTGCCACTTGCATCTCTAAATTATGCCAGGCTACATACTTCAGTGTTCCATGATATGCAACACTAAAAGGCACCATTTTTCTTCAACCAAGAAACAGAACAGTTTATAGACTGCTGTGTTTAAGTACAATGATTTGCAGGGAATAGTGGGATTTTCAGACCAAGAGTCTGAATTTTTTATAAGCTAAGTGTAGACAAATTGCAAGTTCCACTTTTGACTCTTTTGTATAATAGCTTTCTGATTCTCTCTTAACGGCTTTACTGCACAGCAAAGAAAATGGCAATTCTTTACAGAACTGGAATTAAACAACATAACTTTATTGAAAAAAATACACCAACTCAACGGAAGTGGATTCAAGCTTTTTGGGAAAATAAGATTTAGTCTCTGAAATGTCCCATAGCAATATTCAGAGTTGTTGGTTATTTTATAAATTTCTTTCATCTGTTTTACACTATTCTTAAAACTTTAACTGGACTCCAATCTTCTAGTAATAGTAATTCCTTTGGCTCTCTTAAATGATAGTAGTTCAAGAGATGTGAGAACTACAACATTTAATATCCAAACTAGTGATGAAGATCCTATCCCAATTGATTTATGTAATCCTAACAAATCAAGCCACTTAAACAATGATGAATGTTTTCTAGTTGTTGCTTATATGGCACCAACTTTATAATTCAATTTTAAGTAAACTCAATATATTTGAGGTCATACCTACACTTATGTGGCAAAAGTCTTATTCTGCACAGTTTAAATTGAAACAACATAAATAACTAAAGATTATTCCACAAAGAACAGCTTGAATTTTACAGAACAGTTCTGCTTATATGCATAGGAATTAGTTTGGTAGACACATCAGCAATGTGCATAATTTGACTGTTCACATACAGCAAGAACCTTTGAAAAACAAAGATACATACACAAAACAGTTAATCTGTGTACACTGAGAATTCATTCAGTTGCAAAGTAAAATCAGGACTTTAAACAAAACTTTGACCTGTAACAAAGCAAATTCAGCCAGCTTTTAACCAAATCTAGGAATAGCTATGTTCTGTTTTACAGTGGCTTGCAATAGCACCCACTCATTGACTTCATCTTAATACCTAACTACTTCCCTTCTCCAAAACTACATAAAACCAATCTCAATTCCTTGATAAACATTATGTGGCCAATTTAGCTTTATCAAACTTTTTCTATTGGTGAATAAGAATCTGTCTTCTCAATACAGCTGTACTGGAAAATCCACTGCACACTTATCCTTGCAGTGATTCTTCTGCAAATGGTTAAACCAGTGCTCTGTCTTATCAAAACAAATTTGTTTGCAATTTAAACAATTCACTGTTTACAATTTAAACAATCCACAGGTTCTACCCTGGAAATACTATAAAAACAATCTGGATGAATTAATCACAGCACTATGAATATCTACTCTACAAACATTTTATATGAACAGCTACCCTAAAACAAGTTTGACCTTTCGCGAACCTATAGGCCTGTCATTTAGATCAACAACAGCTGCCATTGCTTCATCACGGGACTCAAATGCAACCATTGCTTCTCCTGTGGGCATGCCTTTTTCATTGTATTTTAAGCACACAGAACCCGGGATCACTTGGTAACCATAGAAGAAATCCAAAATTTCATCCACTGATACTGTAAAGGGCATATTTTGCACTTTAATGACAGTTGGCCCTGGCTTTCCAGAAGCTGTTCCGAAACCAGGGGGTCCACTAATATGTAAGTTTCCTGGTCCAGGTCCAAACCCTGGAGGTCCACTTAAATGTCCAAGACCACCTGCAATACCGGGAGGGCCACTACCAAAGCTAGGAGGCCCACCTAAATTACCAGGCCCATTCCCAAAGTTTTGAGGTCCCCCTCCAAAACTTGATGGTCCACTCAGATTACTAGGACCACTCCCAAAACCTGGGACATCAATACCTGCACCAGGTAAACCACTACTTCCAATTGAAGGCATTCCAGGTCTAGAATCACCAAAGCCACCTATTCCTGGTGGTGGAAGAGGGGGACCAAATGTGTTAGACCCACTAAAGTTACTGGGAAAATTAAATGGAGGGCCATTATTTGCATCTTTTGAGCTACCACCCATAAAGGAATGCTCATCCCCACCAGCGTTTTGCACTCCTGGCATTGCTGCATTCCCTTGCATTGGCATTTTCAGCAACTTTTTCCCTTGGGGTGGTGGATTTCTCTCAATTTCTCTCATTTCTTCTAGGGTGATTACACGTAAAATAACATCTCTTCCATTCAGCTTTTTACGGTGAAGGCGCTCTGACTTACGAGCATCCTCTTCTGTTTTGAACTGAACCAGTGCTTGTCCTAAACCTTGCCCATTGTTATCAACAAGAATTTGTATAGAATTTTCTTCCACTGACAGTCCCTCTAGAAACTGAAGGATTTCCATTTTTGTAATATTGTATGGGATATTTGTAATATGTGCACACAACTTTGGCAAGCCTGTTTCTCCTTCAGCATTCATCATGACTTCTCTCTGGTCATAGCTGAAGTTCTGCAATCTTTTCCGAATCATGTCTATCTTTTCTAACATACCTTTTTTGGTTATGGGATGAACTTGAATAAAACGGTTCCCTATGTACTGTTTATGATGACACAAAGCTGCCTTATAGTCAGCTTCATTTCTGAACTCGACAAAGCCTTCACCAATTGCTTTCCCATTGGGTCCATAAGCTATATAAATACTGTCTTCAACAATATCTAACTTCTTAAAGAAATCTATCACATGTTTGTTCTCTGATTCAAAGGGAAGACCTTTCAAATAAACACAGAAACCCTGCTCATGAGGAGATCTTGACCGTGACCGTTTCTGTCCACTAGGAGATTTGGACCTAGAAAGCGTCTGTGGAGGAGGATGGGTTTGTCCAGTAGGACCCATGGTTTGCTTGAAAGTTATATGGCCTCCAGCAGACACCCATTGTCTCTCTGTTGCAGGACTAACTTCAACATAGCGCTGAATCATTAGCATTCTGTTTCGCTTCAGTGCTTCAAATGTATCTTGAGGAGAGAAAAACTTAACTAGTCCATTTCCATTATTTCGGCCTACATGATCCTTCAGCATATGTACTGCATCCACACGAAGCCCATGGAAAAAGTCTTTCACATCAGATTCTGTTGCAGAAAAGGGCATTCCATGAACACTGACATACAAGTCATCTGGGTTGATAGAAAGGGGTTTCATACTACTTTGAGAATTCATCTGAATAGGATTTACAGGATTCATAGGACCCATAAACAACGGATTCAAGCCACTGTTCATACTCATTGCTGTTCCAGACCCATTCATTCCAGTAGGTAAAGGTGTTATAGGTGGAGGATTCATGGGAGGCATTCCTGACATAGGAGGCATAGGTGTCATTGGTGGTACAGGAGGAACAGGCGGTATTGGTGGTACAGGAGGAACAGGGGGCAGCGTAGGTACAGGAGGTGGGACAGGTATCGGGGGAATAGAAGGCATTGGTGGCAGAGATGGCATAGTTGGGATAGGAGGAATTGGTGGAGGTGGTACTGTGTTCATAGGGGAAGCTGTACTAGGTATAGTTGAGCTAAATGTTGGATTACCAAAGGTAGCCCCAAGATTTGGAGGTGCACTTCCCATACTGGCAGTTGAGAATGTGGGTATATTTTTGTTGCTTTCATGCACAGAAGTAGCTGCAGTTACTACACTAGGAGAAGGATTGTTAAAGTTAGGTACAGTAGTAGGTAAGTTTACCCTACCACTCATTGCAGAACTAGGCGGCGGTCCAGACCTGCTAGCATTTGCTGGTGGCATGTCTAAATTGGCGGTTTCAAAACGCCTACGACTAAGTTCTATCATGTTTTGCATTTCAGTTTTACTGCTCAGCAACAGCGTTACTTTTGACCCTTTAATAGTACCACCTGTGCGCATCATACCAAGCCTTGCATCTTCATCAGTGGCAAAAACGATGAAAGCCTCACCCAGTTCACCCCCTACAATATGCACGCCCCCATCGGGAATGGTCAATCCAGAGAAGAAGTGGCGAATGTCCATGGTCCCCGCCACAATCGGGAGACCTTGCAAACGGATGACCACAGCCATGCTGCGCTGAAACAACACACACCTGCAGATGAGAAAAGGCAACGGCTGCGTCAGACCACTGTTTAAGATACCATGTATTTACCTACAGACACCATCTACTATATTGCTTACACACTCCTAAGGACATCTTGAAAATTAAAGCATGTTTAAGTTCTAGACTTTTATTCATGTTATGTTTACTACAAATAAAACATTAAACATTTACAACACAAGATTAACTCAAAGTTTGCACCAAAATTCCAAAATAATCTGTTAAATCAAGATTTTAAAGAAAGGTCAGCCTGAGACCCAAACATGCGTCAATACAAAAACAAGGAAGAGGTTAAATCAAAACTATTACATCAGATGATTCAATATTTAGTGAAATGTACAAAAAAATAATGTTTCAGCTAAGAAAATGAACTTCAGTTGTCACATGCAGAAAAGGTACCACACCTCTTGAATCTTACAAGACTACTGAAACAAGATGACATTTTTGTACACTTAAAAGATGTATACTTAAAAGACCCATGTTCTTTCACTTTCTGGCCAAAGGCAAAGCCGAAGCAAGACCTAATGATCTGTGGAGCGTAACCAAACCATGGGCACAACTATATGTCACCCGAGGTGATTGGGAACATGTAAAACTTGGGGCCAAGAGCCCCAAAAATGAATGCCTAAAGTTAGACTCCCTAACTCAATGGCTTTACCTTAAGATGTGCTACGTTTCCAACAATTTCAACTGACTTCAACAGGGAATATTGGGTGCTCTCTCCTTTTTAAAAATTAGGCATTTAATTAGGTGCATAACTATGGATTTAAAGGCCTAACTTTAGATACTCATTCTTAATAATCTTGGCCTAGATCTACAGCCATTTCTATCGTGCTTTAGGCCCTGTCCTGACTAGGGAAATACTGGTATTTTAAAATGGCGCCTAAGCATCGAGTGTAGACAGGATTTAAGACCTTTAAATGTGTTAGCTGGTTGAGATCAACCCTAAATTCACCTCCTAACCTACCACAAGACAAATGGTATTTAAAGAGTGCTACAATGTTTGTAAAACATTTTCCTAATCTACACTGGATCTTAGAGCTGAAGGTCTGTGGCAGTGACAAAGAGAAAAACTTCTACCTCCCATTGTGGGCCATAACTCATACTAGCTGGTGAAGGACGTGGCCATAGTGCAGGCTGTGAACCATACTGATAGTGAGGGACGGTCTGAACTGTCATCACTTTTTAGAAGCAGCAACCCCTCCTAACCCTGAGGCCTGTACCGGCTACACAGTGAAATGTGACCCTGTGCTATTTTTTTCCCCTTGATTAGGAAGAGGGATCAAAGTTAGGCTGGAGTTGTTGAAGGCTTATTTGCTAACCCCAACTATTTAGGCCCTAGGATTTAAAGGTGTGATGTTAACATGCATTAGAGTTTGGCTCCCTCTAGTCTTTACCTGATTTAGCAAGCCTTAAAGACAGTGTCTTGTCCAATCTAGATTTAAAGTGATAGTTAGCATGTTAGCTAGGACATATTTACATCCTACCTTAAATCTCTAGATCAAGGCCATAAGTAAAACATGTTAGCCTCAATTTAATTAGTTGAGGTCTACCATGGAAGCAGCTTGGGTTTGACCTCACCCTGCTAAATTTAGACAAAAAGGAGTTAACCTGTGTATACAACAGAAACAAGATTAGGTCAGAAATAGCTGATCTCAAACACCTCAGTTTTCCTCAAATTATTTCTGGATCTAAACACATACTTAGCAGGAAGATAAGGTTTCAGTGCTTTTGATCTACCAAATGTAGACCAATTCCCTGGTTCAGAAGCCAGTTTCTTGCCCTGGTTAGTTATCAGAATCTCCCTTCACCTGATTCTCTCCTCCTCTGGAATCTTATTAGGTCCCTCATTAAGCAATGAAAGCCAGTTCAGTATTTGGATGAAGACAACTGAAAACTCCTAGATGCCACAGGAAGTGGTGTTATGGTATTCATAAGGGAATTAATTGCAAACCAGATGAGCTGGTGCAGCATTAGGAGGCAATGTGCTACCAAAGATGCCAAAGCAAGGTTTGATGATAAACTAAAGACCTGACCAATTGTGATCATAAGATCCCACAGCACTTTCTGCCAACCTAAAACCATTATTTCTCAACATACAAGTCAAATTCAAACTCAGTTACATTTGTCTCCCTAAATTCCCCCAGCAGTTTTGGTGTAGACTTTATTCTCCAATTCCTGTTCCGAATTATTGAGTAAGATTGATATGTGCTGTTTCAGTAAACTGCAAAGATTATCCATATAGACAGCTGATTGAACTGAATATTCAGGGAAAAACAAAAGGCCACCACTGTTTTTGGGGAAGAGGCTCTCCTGTGCATTATGGAAAACAGATCAAAGGCACCTAACTTCATGCTAGGTTTGGGTTTCACACTAACATAAGGACATTTCTAGCCTTTGAAGCATTCTGCAATCTGTCCTTTTCCTCCCCTAATCAGCAGCAGCAATGGAGTTTAACATTATATAGGCTATGACACATGCCTAATCAGAATTAGAAGTGTGTCTGCACCCTCTGCCTCCAGTCTGCTTATAGACAACAGCAGAGATGTCAGTTACATGCAACAAGCTGTGTTCTAGCTACTCTACTGGTACACTATCTGCTGTGCTGCTGCTCTAACTTTGCTTACATTTTGTTACCAGAATTTCCTAGAACTGCTAAGACAAAAAATGTGAGCTAAATAAAGTGGAATACAACAAAACATACTGGTATTTACCAATAAAACTTTCTTCCCCAGAAATGTCAAATGCAATTTGTAAACGAACATGTATTCACCACCCTTTAAACAAGTCTGTTTTTTTCAAAATATGTCTTTCAAGTCTTTTGGTAAAATCTATTTTTAAAATGTTTGGAATGTGTTTCGTTTGGCCATTCTGATCTCATTTAAATACTTACTAGAAGCCTTACAATATATTTTAGGTTTGTAGTTAAAAGAAATCTGAAAAAATAGTTCACTCAAACATTTTTCAAAGGTAATGGTGTAATTTTCTTCTGAAGAGCAGAAGTGTTTACATCATAGAGGTAAACTACATGTAAAACCCTGTATTACTCAAAAACTGCTATGATTTCTACCATAGTAAGTTAGCATTTGAAACTTTTTTGCTCTGTTTTAAAAAGGGCAGTGTTATTTACGTAATTTTAAGGAAACATTAAATTTGACTAATCTTTAAATAAGTCTACAAATCTCAAACTAGGGATTTATAATGAAAATTCTTACAAATTTAGGAAAGCAGCATTACTCAACTTTTATAAAACAGATAGTGTGTGTGTCATGTCACAAGATAATATTCATATTAGAGGGACCTGATGCTTAAATAAATATTTGTAATTTTGGTATCCAGTAGGTAACTACTAAAAAAGCTAAGGTCCCAAAAGTGTCCATGTTAAAGCACTGATTAGTTTTGAAAACCATGTAACACAGACAACATATTCAAGAACTCCAACTTTTAAATGTTAAATTTAAAGACATAAGTCCTCAGCATTATTTGCCATGTAAAGAGATTAAAATTAGATATTTGTATTATTTTTGCCTGTATGCCCTCAAAAATCATCCAAGTTTTTCCACTACTTATTTTATCCTTTGTCAAATGGAAAACACTGACTTTTCCATAGTGAATTCCTCAAGGGTGTACCAAGAGCGTCACAATCACTGATAAGAGCATTAACATTTAAAAAAAAATGTTTTTACAAAGAGGTGATTTGGGTGAGTTTTCCACTAATAAAACTTCAAGTGGTTAGTAATTAACATATTTTTGGTGCAATATATATTTTAACTTCTCCAAAGCGGTGGGAGATTTAAGGATGTATTTGGAATCCAAGGTACATTTCTTACCAGATGTTTTCAAAAGGGCAGATGAGCACAAGAGCGTCAAACCCATTTGCTGGAGAGAAAGCATTTAATTATAACAGGGGCCACATCATTAAGGCTATGCATAACTAGCTATGATTCATAGCAGAACTCCAACTGACATCACATACATTAAAAAAAAAATCACCACACATTTGTAGGGTCTCTATTTGCTCCTGTGTGCATGCAGTTACATTAGTTGTATGTTCAAATGCTGTAACTGCATCAGAAAATTAGTTTTTTTTCCAAATGCTCCACTGCAGAGCTAGTTTATAATCTGGTCCTTAAATAATTCTTGGTAGGTTTCAAAGATATTGTCATTGAGATGAATCTCAGAACTGTAATTTCAGTGTGTATCACACTTGAATGTTAATCACTGCAACTATAAGCTTGAAGCTTTTTTAAAACTATGGTTTCCATTCTGAAGACAATGTTTATGGATGCCAGACAATTGCATTTATTATCCCCAATAATTGCCAAATAACCTGTTAATTTAACAAATTTTCGTTTGGGTTGATATTTTCAAAGTCTCCTATTTAGTGGGATTTGGATTCAGATTTCCAGTTCCCATTAATTTTGATGGGATTCAGGTATTCCAACCCCTTAAGCTGTTTTGAAATCTATGGATGAGAAGTTCTCTAAGAGCTATGTATTATTTAGAGTAAACTTTTTGTAAATTAAAATTAACAATTATAAATGCTGTGGAATTATTTTAAAACCACTGCTGGGACCATGCCTTATTTGAATTTTACAAAAATGCTATATGCAAAAAACTAAAACATTGAAAATGTAGGTCCTGATTATGCAAATGCTTAACAGGTGATGGAACTTTACTCAAATGACTAGACACATTGATTCAATGGGACTACTTGTGCTTGAAGTTAAGTAGAGTCCACAAATGCTTGAATCATCGGGATTAAAACTGATTTTTATTTAAAAGCTTCTTAGTTGCATAAAATCTCACTGCAAAACAAAACTGCTTAAAAATTAACAAACTTTTTAGAATTTCACTATAACAAAATTATGAACTCCTAAAACTATTCACAGGCCCAAATTCACAAAAACAGGAGCCTATAGTTACCCTCCTAAGAGTAGGATTTTCAAAAGTGCCTAAGTGACTTAGAAGCAGGAATTCCCATTAACTGAAAGTACAAACTGAGATGGAGCAGCACAGCCTGGCCAAAGCATTTCTACTTTCCAATTCAATAACAGAAGGAGATGGTTGCAAATATAGTGTGGGTTTATCAATTGTGTTCAAGGTTATGTTATTCTCATTATAAGGAAATCATCTCATCTTGCCTTTTGCCGTACAGATGGGCATTTTAAGTATGAAGCATCTATGTAAAATCTGAAATTCTACTAAATTAACAAACAAGTATATAAAATCCTCTCCAGCAATTTAAGATTAAAAATGCAAAGTAAACTCCACACATGCAAATAAAAATCTTAGTTTTAATTTAAACCAACCATTTCAATTTAAAACTTAAAATCATGTTAATCTTGATAGGCACACAATTACTTGTATTTTCAGTTTCAAAAATCATTGCTGTAATGCTAAATGTGCAACGCATGAGGACAATATTAACTCAGTCTATGTATAACTCTCCATAAGATTAACAGAAGCTGGGCACACAGACACAGGATAAGTAGTAATTTAAGGCCATACGTAAAAAAGTGTTGAACAGAGAAGGCACTGAACTAACCTTTGAATTTACATTTAGTTCACAGGTATAAAAACAAGTTTGGAACGCTCAACCTAGTACCTGCTGAGTGTTAATCTACAATACCATCACCAACACACGCACATGTTTGGCAATCCTCAGACAGAATCCAGAAGGCAGAATAGCATTGATGCTGGAAGGAGTGAAGATGTGTTAAGAGACTAACATTAGCTAGAATTGGGGAGGTGGCAGATTTTCTGCAAGGACTAGCATTCACCTGTTAAATTAAGAGAGCTTCTTAAGTATCTTCTCAGAAATAAATGTATTTGAGCTCATTAAATAACTAGGATGTGCAGTATCAGAACCCAAATAGTATATATTTTACATGTTCATATCTATAGTTAAGAACTGCCTGCAGCAAATACCTACATTTACAAAGAGTGTAGAATTGTTAGAGAGTATTCAAAACTACCATGTTGATAAAACAGCACTAATTCAGAATTTGGCAGAGAAGTCATTTAGAAGGACAATATTGCCACAACCACTATTACCAACGGGAGTCAGAGCTAAAAATGTTCTATGGATATATGCAATTTTTACTGACCAATGTATTTTGATACCAATTCATATATCCCAAATAACTTAAGAATATTTCTCAACATGTAGTCAATAAGCATAAAAAGAAATCTTCAATTCAGAAATCTCTTACCTGTAGAGACAGATGTTTTTCTTAACAAGTAGCAGAAGCCAAGCCAATCCTGTGGGCAACCAATTAAAACCAACTTTTAGACTGCAATAAAGAATAAATGGAGGCAAAAATCAATTCAGGCAACACAACAGCAGTAACAGTCCACAATGAACTGTATATTAAGAAAGTTCAGGTCTGAGACCACCACAAAGCACTTCAGCATATAGCAACCACAAGATTAAATGTGCAAAAAAATTAACCCTTGTTAATCTCTTAGACTGGCATCACATTTTGATAATTGCACTTGCTTAGTTATAATTCATTGTTACCAAATTTTAACTCCTAAATATGCCTTAGCAGAAAAAGAATATACACAAATTAAGAGTCAGAAGACATTCACTACACAGAACTTAGCATAGCCAATATTTCTTTTCCTTTCCAGATAGCAGAACTAGCCAATATATCTTTTAAAGGCAAGGATTACACCCCCCTTCCCCCCCCCACACCCAACACAAAACTCTCAATGCAGAATCAAATCCTGAACTCTGAATTGCAATAAACCTTACCCAAACCATGTTACTAAACACTATCAGGTCAAATGCTTTCTAATTCTGCACTTTCCTATCCCTGCCTAAGCAAAACAATACCTCTAGAAATTGCACATCCTTCCAAGAACCAGCAAAAACTTTTGAAGCTAAGGCACACTTAAAAGTCTCATCTTTGGAAAATGCTCACTTTCACTTGCTGTACTATGGAAACCACACACCTTTTTGTTTGCTGTCCATAGCCCTACAAATCCAACAAACAAGAGTCAGATCCCAGTCATTTCTTTGTACTCAAGATTATTAAAATTCTATTCCAAGAATCACAAGAGCAAAAAAGCTAGATGGTTTACTGGAAGTGTTTGTGTCTGTTTATGCCTGAAACAAGTCTCTTATTAACTATTCCATTAGCTAATAGACCACCTCACTTTAAACTTTTGGTTCTCTAGAAGGTACCTAGAGAAAAATCTCACATTAAAACACAAATGTAATCAGAAGGAATATGAATTAGTTGCCCATTTCTCAAGAAGTTGGAACATTGGGGGCATCTGCTGTAAACATTTTGTATCAACATCCATCCACACTGGTGTTAAGAGTACTACTTATAATCCAGAAGTATTCACTATCAAAAGATTACAATAAACAGCCACATTCAAAAACCGTTCAAGAAACAGGACACCAGCAGCAAAATTACAAGTGAGAAAAATATGTGAACTGAAGTCCCACCAAGTTAGACTTTTGATTAAAATGACAAATACATTCATTTCTGGAACAGAGCCATGCTTTGTTTTTGTTTTTTTTTAAAAAGAGGATTCAAGACCAGACAACCCCAAATTGGGATTCTGCTATTTGCTTCCAAGAGTAGTCAGTGTCAAACAGTAATTTGTAATACAAAAAGATACAACAACCTGAAGGACAGCTTTCACACAAATGTTTATCTATTTAAGTACAGATTTGGAACAGATCTTTCATGCAGAAGCAACATTTCCCCAAGATATTCTAGATATTCACAACATTTCCACTATACAGACCACAAAGCATTCCAGCTGCGTACTTATCTAGAAATCTAAAACCAATAAAAACAGGTTAAAATACTGCACTAAAGATATATTATACTACAAAATAAACCACATTACAGTGCACAAAACCTTATAACATTCTTCAAATAGACTATCATGTTTGAACTTTCCATTGTACCCATCCAGTATAATTCATTTACCATTAGCCAACATTATGTATTTGTTTAGATAAATCTAAGTTATTTTCTAGATCTTGAATCAGAACATTTAAAAGAGCACACATTACTTTAGGCATGTAGACATTCTTTCATGTTAACTGAGTGCTCACGAAGGTGTTAGCTACACACACAGTCAAACAAAGTAAAAAGCAGGTACTACTACTTTTCCATACAGAACTGACTTACAACATGCTTCAACTCTGATCACCCTTTAATTCTAGATTTGCCTTCCTTGAAAAAATTCAATTCTATCAAGTTCTCCATTGGTTTTGCACTGTGGACAAAATATCCCCTGGAGACCAGGATGAGACTCAACTTAGGTCACAAGTGAAAATAAGCAATGAGGTTCTCTAGAGGTGGAAAAAATACAGAGCTACTTGCCTAACCCCAGCAGTTAAGAGTTGGGAAGGGGATCCGGAGGAGATACACAATCAGAGATGTACACTAAGGATACAACACAGCAAGAACCAAGATATTTTCTCCCTCCAAGAAAGAGGAAAATTCAGATAACAGATTTTTGTTTCATAGATCCCAGCACCAGAAAGGATCATTGTGATTATTTTGAAAGTCTCATTTCCTGTATTAACACAGAATCTAGATGCATTCTTCTTAGCACCCAGTTTGAAGTATGCTACTGAACCTAAGAAAAAGCTAAAACAATACCCAACTGAGTTCATAACCAATCTGCAATCAGTGATTAAAGTAACACCAGTTTACATAAACATCTTTCAAAGGTACATGCCTTATGTTTGTGATAAGGGCATTTTATCCTATTTAAACTTTACTTTTGTCACCTCCTCCTCTCTACACTCTTTCCAAGGCTTTCAAGATCTGACAGAAACATTTTACAATCTTTCCAGAACCGATTTTTCCATCACTTTGGAACACAGCAAAAAGCTTCTTGTAAAGCTAACAATGCTGAGTAGAAGAGCAAAGAGGCAACCTGCAATCCCTCTCACTGTAAGATGCTCAGAACTGTTTGTGTCCACTATCAGCAGTGGATAACCCAACTGTATCTCTAAGAAAAGCTGTAATGATTTCTTGTATTTCTAATTATTGAGAGATGAGTCTATTCAAACCAGAATGAACCAGAATGACGGTACCCCAGGATCCTCTGACATACACCAACTAGTGAAACAATGAGACAATGTGAACCACAGAGGACAATTTGATTGCCACGAATGCCGTCCCCCGCTCACCAAGTAAGAAGCATGTGACCTACGAGGGTACAAACATCACCCGCACAACCTGACAGCGCCATTACTTTTAGGTCTGCCCGCCAAAGCCATCCAAGCCTCAAGTCCATTGGTTGTCACTGTCCCAGCACAGCACTCGTTGCACGCGCTGAGGGAAGCACCGCTCGTCTGCAAAACTCCCCTAGACGCTGGCACGTTCAAGGCAGGAGACACCGTCAGTCCCAGCGACCAGCTGGGAGCTGCTCCAGCTCCCGCTCCCTCCTGTTTCCGCTCCGAGGCCCCGGAGCCGGAGGCGCCAGCCGGGACGGGGCTCACGTTCAACAGCCCCGGCACAAAGGGGCGGCGCGGGAGGAAGCACGGCTCCGAGTCCGGACCAAGATCACTCCACGCCCCCCAAGCGCGCCTCGGCCCGCGGGGCCCAGCAGGGCGGGCGGCGGCACCAGTGACCAGCGGCGCCGGGAAGCTCCGCGGGCTCCGTCGGCAGCGCCCCGGGGACCCTTCCGGGCCCGCTCGCCACGCGCCGCCCGGCGCCTGCGCTCCAGGAGCCGCAGATACTCACCTACCCCGCGCAGGGGCCGCGCAGCCCAGCCGCGGAGGGGCCGGGCTCTGCCGCGGGGAGCAGTGCAGCGGGGCGCTCCGGGCCGCAGCCGGCCGGGCCTCGGGCGACAACGGGGCCCTGCGAGCGCGGGCGGAGACACGGGCACGCTGGGGCCCGCGCTCCGGGCTGGGCAAGAGGAGCCGCCCAGGCCCCGGGGCCGCCTCAGCCCAGTCCCTGCCCCTCCCCCCTTTGTGCGGTTGGGAGGACACGTTCCGCGCCGGGCCCGGCCTCCCCCCGAGACAGGGCCGCGCCGGGCGGGAGCCGCTGCGGGGCGAGGCCGGCCTAGAGCCGGGGCCCGGCCCGGCCCGGCCCGGCCGCTGCCAGTTTCTTACCGAGGAATCTGTACGGAAAAAGGGTTAGAGAGGCGCTAACCGCTGCCGGGCCCCTGCCCGCGCGAGCCCCGCGCCACCGACCGAGCAGCGCCACAAAATGGCCGCCACAGCGCGAGTGAGGGGGCGGGGCTTTGCGGGGGGCGCGAGGGGCGGGGCCTGGCCTAGATTTACCGGCGAGGGGGGGCGCTCCAGGCGTGGACGCGCTGTCGTGCGCCCCAGGCCGCCGCCGCTGCTGGGCTGCGGCAGGGCCGGCCCGGCCCGGCCCCTGGTCGCGCGGCGGCCGCAGGCACCGGCCCTTCGTGGCCGCCCCCGCCCGGGGCCCGGCTCGTGCCAGTCCCAGCCTCCCAAACCGCCACCTGCCGCGCCCCGCCCACACACAGGCCGCGGGCCGGGCCCGGCCAGGGCTGCCTGCCCCGTCGAGGGGCGCTGGGCGCTGCCCGTGGGCCGGCCGCTGGGGGGGGGCGCGCCGCAGCCACGCCGAGGCCGGCCCCTCTCGCTCACACGGGGCCCCCGGCGCTGAGCCTAGCGCCCAGGCTGGCTCAGCCCCGCCTACGCGGGCCCGGCGCCTCCCTGCGGCTGCCCCGCCTGAGCCGTGAGCTGCTCGCGGTGCCGCCCGCCAGCGGCTCGGCGGGGCCGTATCTGCGCCGAGTGACTCGTCTGCCCTCGCCCTGCGTCCGCACCGACCGGGGCGCCTCCCCGCTGGGGGCTGGTTGCCGCTCTTCTGGTGACCCCGAAATCATTTTTACAACGACGGTGGAGGGTCACACATTGCTCGACTGTACAGCCAAGCCGGCCCCTTGCGTCGCCTACTCTTCTGCTCAGACCCTGCACAGCCCTGAAACCAGTGATCTGTCCCAGCCCCCTGCCAGGACCCCGGCCGGCTCTGTTACCATATTGATCCAGATGGGCTCAAGCTTCTGTGGTTCTGAGTTACCAGCATTCCTAAACAGATGATGGTTTCTTTAATGCACACTGCCTAACCCCATGTAAACATTCTAAATATGACTCCCCCCAGCTGCCTGTAAGGCCCATTATTTCAGATTTATTCTTGTCAAAAAGAATTTCTAAATTTTTCTTGCTGGTCATCCAGACTCTTCACACTATAACCAATTGAAATTTTTCTTCTTCCCATTCTTTGTCACATTGGTTTCACGACACGCTGAGTTTGCCTATTCTTAGCACCCTACCCCTGCATTGTTAGTTTAATGCCCTGCTGGCTGCTGTAGCTAATCTTCAACTGAACAAGTTAGCCCAACTACCTGTGAAGTGCAGGCCCAGCCCATTCACATACTCCATCTAACCCTCCACCTTCCAAAGGTAGGCCTCTGTGCCTCAAAACCTTCAGCTTCACAGCAGCTGAACAGCCAATGGTTCACCTCCAGTACTTTGTTTTCTGGAAAGAGCACCATGATTTCTTTTTTGCATCTGGATTCTCATACATTGTCACTATTATCCTGAAGAAGAGCTCTGTATAAGCTCTAAAGCTGGTCTCTCACCGACAAAAGTTGGTCCAGTAAAAGATTTTGCCTCACCCACCTTCTCTCTGATATCCTGGGACCAGCACGGCTATAACAACACTGCATACATGGTCATTATTTAACATTTTGAAATATAAATCTATTAATCTTGTTGCCCAAACCAGTCTGTTACTTAAGATATATTATTCATGTTCAGGTCTCCAGGGCTCTCATTTCAAATGATCAAATCCATGAACTATCAAGTATCCAAACAGTTTGGTATTAAATTAGTACAGGGATATTAAGCTTGAGGAGTCTGTTGACTTCTAATCAAACAATATGAAAGGAGACAGCTCACAAAAGCACCAAGTTGAGCTTTGGGAGTTAATCATTCTAGATTAGTGGTCCCAAACTGCCAGGCAGACAAATATTAGGGTGGGAGGGAGTTGTGCAGCAGGGCCAGGCCAGCCCCCAAGGAGGGACCACCACTCAGCTCCGCTCTGGCCCTGCTCCCAGCCCCAGCTTTGGCTCCCAACCCCAGCCTTCAGCCCCGGCACCCACTCCCAGACCTCCACCAAGGCTCCGCTTCCACCCTCAGCCTTTCACCGTCACCCTTCCCCGACTGCAACTTCCAGCCCTGGCTCTGCTCCCAGCCCTGGCCCCCAATGGCAGCTTCCAAGTTCTGGCTCCATGCATGGCCGTGGCCCACCTATGCCCTCATTTTCTCTCCAGCCCTAGGCCAGCTCAACCTCTAGCCTTTATCCATCCCCAGTTCTGGCCCCAGCTTGGCCTTCAGCCCAAGCTCCTCTGCTGAAGAAGCCTTGGCTGTGCAGTGGAAGGGGGGGCGGGGGCAGCGGATGGGACACAGATTCCATTACTGGTAAGAGGGGGCACAATTGGAAAAATCTGGGCACCACTGTGCTAGATCCTTAATAGCAGAGTAGGTTGTTGTTTACTAACCTATTAACAGTCTCTATAATCCTCAACATACCTAGTTGTAAGTTATCTGTTCACAATATTGTATGTTAGCTATTTTTGTATGTAATTTTGAGAGTAGTATTGTTTCTGGTTGCAAAAGCTAAAGGCAAAGTAAAGCAGATATCCACTGTCTATACCATATGCAGAGCTGCAACTGTCATCAGAGAGAGTGCCATTCATGTAACAAATGCAAATTATTCAAAGAGATGTGGGGAGATTCCAAAATGAGAAATCTGAGCACATCTTCAGAACTGGCTTATCCTATTTTAAATTCATCCAAAATTTTGGATCCCAAACACAGGCCTATAGAATAATTAACACCCAATTTATGTTTTCCTCCTTATGTACAACTGTCACCAAAAAAAATTGAAAACATGAGTTTAAATCTTATCTATATTTACAAAGAAGGGAGTAGAAAGAACAATTCCAGAAGAATATGTTTATAAAACACATTGGGAATTGTTATTACATGGTTACTCAGACCTATCCAGACAAGGTACACATTACAACTCCTTTGAAAGCCTGAAAAGTCTTTAAAAAATTTTTATGAAGCAGTACTAGTTCCATCCCAACAATATTAAAACTGCTAAAGCCAACAATCACTTCAAACCAAGCATAATCCAAGAACATCTGCACTCATTATGAAAGGGCAAATTATGCTCCCCAGTTAAACTGATACAACACAAGCCTGCCTGATCAGTTTGCAGGGTTCTGCAACACATACCACATTGCAAAGTAAGATTTAGGTTCCAGGAACCAGTTTTCATGTCTGGGGTTCACTCCTGAGGTGGCCAAGAGACTGCATTTGCTTCATTTGTGAAACAGCTACCTTCTAAGGAATAGTCTGCTTACAAAGGCACTTTATAACATAGTTAAATTCCTTATCTGAACAACTTAAATGCAAGAAATCAAACACTGAAATTTAAATAAACTTATTCTGACCCATTTTAATGGACATTTCTCCAGTATCTGAATGGAATGGATGCCATTCCCATAAACATCAAAAAGGGTGTAAAACTGGAGTGTTAAGAACTTTCCTCAGAGCTCATCCATTCCTACCTCCTAGTTACAGAACCAGGTTTGACAGACTAGAATTCAGGGTAGGCAACAGGCCCTATAAAGAAATTACAACGCTATTGCCTATGGTGATATTCTTGATGGGTAATGGGGAAAGGCTCCGCCACCAAGAAAAAAAACAGAAACAGTATTAAGCATCTCTATGCATTAGAGCTGGTGTCTCTTCTGACCGACCATTACTGCCAAACCAAAAGCTTCCATTTCCATTGAAGCCAATTTATCCTGCTCCCCTCAAGAAATACATTCTATGACATGCAACTTGTCTTTCTTTATGTGCAAGTAAACAGACCACATGGAAAGAAACAACTGATACAGACAGCAAAGTGCATCATTATATCCTAGATTCTGGAAAGATGGAAGAATGTTTTGGGTTAACACACACTGGCCTGTATGAGGATCAGGAGAGAAACAAATGTAAGAAGGTACAACTGCAAAAATCATAAATTAAACTGAAATGGAAGAGACAAAAATCATTCATTCAATTAGGAAAGAGGCTCTTAACTGCACATTTGAATGAGCTCAGAACATACAATTAATACAAATATACACCATTACATAGCCATAAACTAAGATTTGTTTCCTCTAGAAGTGCCTTCTGCTGTAGAACTATCTGAACACCACAGAAAGCAGGTTGCTGTTTATGAGAGTACTGTCACTGAAGAAAATGAAAATCAATAGAATAAGTGAAACAAGGCTCTAGGCAATAAAGCTTTACCACAAACAGCACTGTGTATAATGCCAAGAAAGGAGAGCAAGAGAAATCAGCGTTAAAGGGCCCAGGTTCACTCTTGCATCAGGAAATGAATTCCAAGGAAGTCAGGTCACAGTGTGTTATCTTGTGCGTAAATAAGTGTACTAGATGCAGCTGTTCCTCAGTGTTGGTTTCTTAGAGTTTGTTTAGACCGCAACCACCAGTCTGTGACTATATAAAAAAAGCAAATGCCGTATCATTTTGCCCAGGAATGTACAGAAAATGCACTTTAATTCACATCCATCTAGTCCAAGGTTATAACTCAACTGCTTTCTTAGTGCTGGGTCCATTTAATACTTTTGAGGTCAATTCCATCCTGTACCATTTCCCACAGTGGACTGTAAAGAGAAAAAAATTAAACAGATATTATCTGGAACGCCCAAGACAATGGTATCACTGACAACAATCAATCACACATAAGCAGTTTCTGTATCTGTCCAAGGAGTTTGACAGACAGAAAGGAGAATCCTTTAAAAAGAGATTTCCCTGCTGGGGGAAGAAGGGCAGCTGCCCCATCCCCCACTCACTGCCCAAGGATGGGATGGAAGCCTCCCATCCCCATCCACCTCCTCCCCTAGCCCAGTGTTGCTGCAGGGTTCCCTGAGGATCAACCTCTGCACTCCATGTTGGCCAGCTCAGGTGTCAAAGAGCCTGGGGACGTCACAAGAAAACATAATTTATTGGCACATGAGCCCTCTCCAAAGCCTCAGTCACACCAACCCAGTCTCTAAAATGTCCCATCCGTGGAGCTTCACTTGCATGAACAAACACTGGGTGCCCAAGTGTAGAGGGACCATCAGCTTTCTAAGCCCCACCAGTTAAACAGGCTTCCTAGCAACTATTGCTCCTGCAACACATTTCTCAGGCTCTTCGCTGCCAGTTTTACTGATTTTGCCCCAAAATCCCCATGTTTTCAAAAAGCCATTCTTCAGGTTTTACCAATTTTGACCCAAATTTTGGAAATGCCAGAACTGCCTAGACCCAGCTCCCTGCTCTGAGTGGAGTAATGACGGCTCGGCCACTGACCGCAAAATCCCTGCCAGCTGGCAGAGGGCCTGCCCAGAGGAGGTAACTGCCAGTTGGAGGCTGCTGCTCCCCAGTGGTGGGGATGAGACAGGCAGGGAGCTGGGTTCCAGCAGCCTAGACTGCCTGTTGGCTGCAGCGACGGGCCCACAGGGAGAGGAAGACTTCCTCAAATGCTACATCATGGTGAACAACAGGTACCCTCTCCACTGCTTGCCAGGCACCCTTTACCCCCCACCCACTGCTCCTCATCAGTACTTGCTCTGGCAATAGCTGGGCCCTTCACTGCTCAGAGAGGAGCCCCAGGGCACAAAGACAGAGCCCTCTCCTGACGCTGGCTCTTCTGATCCTGAGCCAGGAACAGGGCACTATAATGCCCCTGTGAGGATAGGCCCCCTGTGCATGGCCAGGAAGAGTCGTGGTGGCCCCCCTGCTGCTGGCAGGACAGTGTCTCAGTGACTGGAATCTGCAGGAGTGGCATCAGGTGTCAATGGCAGGATTATTTCCTTTGCCTCCCCCTTCATAGCTCCCACCCTCCTGCTCTTCCTCCCCCCCGTCTCAATTTCTCCTGCTCTCTCCTGACTCCCAGCCCCCATGTCCCACCTCTGTAGCAGGAAAGATGATCATTTTCACATAGTTCAAGTAATATTTCTTGTCTATTTTCTCTAGTGTCCCTCAGGTGATAGCAACCCATGTTGGGTGCTCGTGGCCCAATATTAACCCAGAAAACTGGGAAGGAAAGTTTTGCAGAGATTTTCATCCATTTTTTAATTTCTGTAATAAACATGCAAATTCTCACAAAATATTAACTAAAAAAACCCCCCAGAAATCCAGGGCCTCACACATTCCGTAAAGCTTAGAGGAAACGTACACTCAGCTCACTAAGGAAGTAGCTCACCTCATCTCCCTCAGTCTTTTGACATGCTGTATGCACTTCTGCACTGTGTAATCTACTTCTTCTTCTGTAGTGAAACGACCAATGCCAAATCTAAAAGAAAACAAACATGTACTGGGTAGATGCTGACATAACATGCACATGGGGAGGTGGAAAAGGAGAAGAGAGTCTGCTCTGAGTGTAGGAGAGGAAACAGAATTTGAAGACGACAGCAAGGGCCATATCACTTACCTTATGGATGAGTGAGCCAAGTCTTCATCAGTCCCAATTGCTCGTAACACATAGGATGGCTCTAGAGAGGCAGATGTGCAAGCACTAAGAAAAAAGGGTGAGAAAGACTTTTACCCTTTTCATTTTCACACAGAGCTCCAATACTAATGAAATTCACATTCTGTACCATATCAATAGCTTCTACTGAAGAATATACTATTTCTAGACTCTTAGTATCACCATAGGCCTCCATGGCTCTTTACAAAACACATACTTTGAGGTAGGCCACTGGGACAGAGAGCCAGTGAAAGCAAAGAGATGACGCAGCAAGTTATCAGGAACTGTAGCAAAACGGTGGGGATTCCAGAAGCAGCAGAAGAGAAGTAAGGGCAGAAGGGAAGCACTAGATGGAGACAAGGTTAGTGCAACAGCAGTTTGAGGCTAAAGAAGAGTTCAGATATGCATGTGGAAACCTCCAAGTTTGAGAATAAATCGGATTGCAGTAGCACCACTGGGGAGGAGGAAATGGCTCCTTCACAGGTAGGAATCTGGCTGCTGGTTACTTCTGGCAGCAGGCAGCACTCCACCCCTGCTCCCAACCCACCACCCACAGAGATAAAAAACTGGTATTCTGCTCTGGCAATGAAGGATGAGTTATCCCCCCACAGGTGGAGGAGGAGAAGCCATGTATCACCAGGCTTGGAAGATCGTGATCACCACTCCCACAAGGAATAAGAGGGTAGTGATGGTGTAAGGGGGATGAAGGTATCAACCTGCAGGCCTGACCTGGCATCCGAGAGGTATGCTGCCTGCCAGAGGCCCATATCCGAAACACTGTAGAAGGATTGCTGGTGATCATCTGGCCCTCTGACGAGGTATAAACTTGAGCAGATCAGTAGTGACAACAGGGCTCTGAGAGTGAGGGTGAAGGACTTTGGGGCACAGGTGGTGTTCCCATCCATCCTTTTGGTCAAGGGTAGGGGCCTGGGCAGAGAAACACATTCAAGAGGTAAATACATCACTGAGCAGATGGTGTCACCAGGAGGGCTTCAGCCTCCTTGAACATGGGATCCTGCTCTGAGAAGAAGAACTGCTAAGCAGAGACGGGATCTACCCATACAGGAAGGAGAAGAGTATCTTTGGATGGCTAACCTAGTGATGCAGGCTTTAAACTAGGTTCAACAGGGGCAGGAGACAAAAGCCCACAGTAAGTCGAGAGCATAGAGAGATGGGTGAAGGGTTGGAATCTGTGGGGAACATGGGCAATCATAGAGGAACAAAGGAGAGACAAGAGACATCAAGGGGAAATCTAATGAACATCTCAGATGTCTGTATACTAAATCAAGTATGGAAAATAAATAGGAAGAACTAGAAATACTAGTGAATCACAATTATGCTATAACTGGCATCAGAGATCTTGTGATAATTCACATAACTGGAATACTGGTGGAAGGGTACAGCTTGTTCAGGAAAAACAGGCAGGGAAAAGGGGGAGGAGGCATTGCCTTGTATATCGAAGATGTATACACTTGCACTGAGGTTGAGATAGGAGAGGGAGAAAGACCTGTTGAAAGTTTCTGGGTAAGGATAAAAGGCATAACAAACAAGGGTGATGTCATTGTAGGGGTCTACAAGAGACCACCAAACCAGGAAGAAGAGGTAGAGGAGGCTTTTTTTAAACAACTAACAAAATCATCCAAAACACAGGACTTGATGGTGATGGTGGACCAGACATCTGTTGGGAAAATAATACAGGAAGGCACAGATTATCCAACAAGTTCTTCAAATGAATGGAGATAACCTTTTATTACGGAAGGTGGAGAAAGTTAGTAGAAGTTATTCTGGATTTGAATAGGACAAATAAGGAGGAACTGGTTGAGAATTTTAAGGTGAAAGTTATCTTGAGTGAAAGTGATCATGAAATGACAGAGTTCACAATTCTAAGGCGTGGTAGGAGGGAAAACAGCAGAATAAAGACAATGGACTTCAAGAAGGCAGACTTCAATAAACTCAGAACTGATAGGTAAGATCCAGCGGGAAGCAAGTCTAAGGGAAAAGAGTTCAGGAGTGTTGTAACAGACTTCTGTAAAGCCTGTAATACATATGTGCCCTGAGGCCATTTTGCAAGTAATTGCATACCAGCATAAGGGGTGCTCAAAACAACAGGGGCAGTTATTACTGGAAAGACAAGCTGTTCCCGAAGGTTTAGCAATCAAGCAAATGAGGTGGGGCAAGGCCAGGCCTGTTGGCCATTGAAAAACAACCTCTGTAGCAACAAGATTAGGATGACCCCCAACTCAAATTCAGATAAGGGTTAAGAAATGTTTCAAATAAGTGGTCTTTTGTCAGCAGCAAAAAACAGCATGTAGCATATGGTCCAAAACCAAGGTCCAGCGCGCAGCTGGCCAATAAGAAAACTTAAGACCATGTTTGGCTGTGTTAGGCCACAGCCCCCCAATCGCCTCATCGCCCTAAAAACTTAATAACTGGCCAACAGAGTGAATGCAAGTTCTGGGGAAGAGAATAAAGAGTGGTCACCATCGGGAAGTAGTCGGAGAAGCCTCACATCTTAAGGAATGCACCAGAATCGCATTACGTGAAAAGATTTGATCGGCCTTCTTGTCTCTCCCCAGCCCACTGCTCTAGCCTAAGTGTAGGGCTGTGACTGAAGAACCTGAGTGTGACTGTATATTCCACTCAGATGAAGAACCTGAGTGTGACTGCATATTCCACTCAGATGGAAACCTGAGAAGGAACCTAGGTAATATAGCATTTGTTGTTTTGTTGCTGACAAACCCCACTGCTGCAGTAAGAATAATTGTGTAAGGACAGTTGTGTAAGTATAAGTTGTATAAGTTACCTCTATGAGTATAATTGTATAGTTGTAATTGTGATCACATTAAGTTAAGTTGTTGCATTAGAGCAGAATTAATGTTGATTTCTAAATTGTAATTGTTGATTTATAGATTGTCATAAGTAAAACAAAAATTGTATGCAAAGCAACCCTTGTCACTCCTTTACTGAGGGATCCATATAATCGAACCTGAAAGCAAGCTGGTTCTTGTCGTCACCACAGGGAGAAGTGGCAGTTTTTAAAGAGAAATTACTAAGTGTACAAGAGCAACTATCCTAATGTACAGTTGGGTAGGGTTTTGTGGCCTGCCTTGTGCGGGAGGTCAGACTAGATGATCATATTGGTTCCTTCTGACCTATGAGTCTATGAGGAAAAATAGGAAGTATGGTAAGTGGTAAGAAAGTCATACAAAAAGCAGAACTAGGTCAAATTTAAAAGGATGAATATAAAAAAAACAGCACAAGCATGTCAGGACAAAATCAGAAGGACAAGGCACAAAACCAATTTAAACTAGCTAGGGATAAAAAGGGTAACAAGAAACCATTTTACAAATACTTGAGAAGCAAGAGTAGGACCAAGGACATGGTAGGCCCATTACTCAGTGAAGAGGGAAAGACAATCACAGAAAATGCAGCAATGGCCAAAGTCTTAAGTGCCTTTTTGATTTCATTTTTCACCAAAAAAATAGCACTGATTGGACAACTAACATAATGATCATCAGTGTAAATGGGGTAGAATCCGAGGCTAAAATAGGAAGAACAAACTTAAGAATTACTTAAACAAGTTATAAGTCTTCAAGCTGGCAGGGCATGATGAAATCCATCCTAGAATATTTAAGGAACCGGCTGAAGAGTTCTCTGAGCCAGTAGCAATTATTGTTGAGAACTCATGTAGGACAGGATAGATACCAGAGGACTGGAAGACAACAAATATAGTATTTATCTATAAAACGGGGAATAAGGACAACCTAGGGATTACAGACCAGTCAGTTTAATTTAGGCACCCGGAAAGATAATGGAGCAAATAATCCAACAATTAATATGTAAGCACCTAGAAGAAAATACGGTAATAGTCAATTTGAGAAATCCATGAACAAATCACGTCAAACCAACCTAATGTCCTTCTTTGGCAGGATAACAAGCCTTGTGGATGGAGGGAGGCAGTAAATGTGATATATCTTGACTTTTGCAAGGCTTCTGATATTGACTCACATGACCCTCTCATAAACAAACAACAGAAGAATAGCCTAGACCAGTGGTTCCCAAACTTTTCTCTGCCATGGCACACCTTGATACCATTTAATTATTTTGAGGCACACCACCATATAGTCTCCAAATGAACTCATGGATATTCATGACCCAACTCAGAATTCTTCAAGTAGTTTTTCAAGAAATTCCGTGGCACACCTGCTCAAGCTTGACGGCACACTGGTTGGGAAACACTGGCCTAGACAAACCTACTATAAGGTGGCTGCACAACTGGCTAGAAAACCATACTCCGAGAGTAGTTATTAACAGTTCACAGTAGAGTTGGAAGGGCATATTGAGTGCTGTCCTGCAGGGAACTATCCTGGGTCCGGTTCTATTGAGTATCTTCAAATAGTACACTTAAAGTCTGTGGATGATACCAATCTGGGATGGGGTATGAGTGCTTTGGAATACAGGATTTGTCAAAATTATTTTGAATTCTAACTGGATAAATAATGCAAATTAAAACAGGATGAAATTCAATATGGACAAATGCAAAGTACTTCACTTAGGAAGAAATAATCAATTGAACAAATGCAAAAAGGGAAATGACTGCCTAGGGAGGAGTACTGCAGAAAAAGATTTGGGGTTACAGTGGATTACAAACTAAATGAGAGTCAACAGCGTAATACTATTGCAAAAAAAGCAAACATCAGTCTGGGACGTATTACTAGGAGTGTTGTAAGCAAGACATGAGAACTACCGTATTTTTCACTTTATAAGACGCACTTTTTTCCCACCCAAAGTGGGGGGAAAAAGTAAGTGCGTCTTATAAAGTGAACGTGCCGAAAATCAAGCTGGCCGGCACTATTGCAGGATCGCAGGAGTGATCCTTACCACACAGCTGCCGGCCGGGTCTGCTCCATAGCAGGGGAGGGGGAGGAGGAGAGAGGAGAGCAGTTCTCCTTCTCCTCTGCACTGTGGGGTAGGTACAGCTGATTGGTGGTGAGCCCCAGGGAACTGCTGCTGCTGCTCCCCTGCCTCCACCAATCAGCTTACTCCCTTCCTCCCGCTCTGTTACAGAGTTACAGCTGTTACAGACCTCCTGCTGTGGAAGAGAGAAAGGAAAGGAGTTATAGTGGCCCTCCTTCGCCCTGTACTATCCCCTGAACTGTCACCTAAAGTCCCTGGGTGAGTGACAGCCCAGAGCCCACCTTTTGGTTCCTATTTTCCTCCTCTAAAACCTAGGTGCGTCTTATCATCAGGTGCGTCTTATGAAGCGAAAAATACGGATTCTTCCACTCTACTCAGCACTGATAAGGTCTCAGCTGGAGTATTGTGTCCAGTTCTGGAGACCACACTTCAGGAAAGATGAGGACAAATTGGAGAAAGTCCAGAGGAGAGCAACAAAAAATGATTAAAGATCTAGAAAACATGACCTCCAAGGAAAGACTGAAAAAATTGGGCTTGTTTACTCTGGAGAAGAGAAGACAGGTGGGACGTGATAACAGTCTTCAAGAACATAAATGGTTGTTATAAAAAGGAGGCTGTTAATTTGTTCTCCCTAACCACTGAGAACAGGACAAGTAATAATGGGCTTAAATTGCAGCAGGGGGGGACTTAGGTTAGATATTAAGAAAAACTTCTTAACTGTCAGGGTAGTTAAGCACTGGAACAAGTTACCTATTTTAGCAAAGCTTTTGATATAATCTCCCACACTATTCTTATCAGCAAGTGAAAGAAGTATGGGTTGGATGAATGGACTATAAAATGGATAGAGAACTGGCTAGATCATTGGGCTTAACAGGTAATGATCATTTGCTCCATGTCTAGCTGGCAGCCGGTCACAAGCAGAGTGCCCCAGGGGTTGGTCCTGGGGCCAGTTTTGTTCAACAATGTCATTAATGATCTGGAGGATGGGGTAGATTGCACCCTCAGCAAGTTTGCAGATGACACTAGGCTAGGGGGAGTGGTAGATACCCTGGAAGGTAGGAACAGGATACAAAACAACCTAAACAAATTGGAGAATTGGGCCAAAAGAAATCTCATGAGGTTCAACAAGAACAAGTGCAGAGTCCTGCACTTAGGACGGAAGAATCCCATGCACAGCTACAGACTGGGGACCGACGAGCTAGGCAGCAGTTCTGCAGAAAAGGACCTGGGGGTTACAGTGGACAAGAAGCTGGATATGAGTCAGCAATGTGCCCTGGTTGCCAAGAAGGCTAATGGCATATTGGGCTACATTAGTAGGAGTACTGCCAGCATATCGCGGGAAGTGATTATTCCCTTTTATTCAGCATTGGTGAGGCCGCATTTGGAATATTGTGTCCAGTTTTGGGACCCCCACTACAAAAAGAATGTGGACAAGTTGGAGAGAGTCCAGCGGAGGGCAACAAAAATGATTAGGGGGCAGCAGCACAAGACATATGAGGAGAGGCTGAGGGAACTAGGCTTGTTTAGTCTGCAGAAGAGAAGAATGAGGGGGAATTTGATAGCAGCCTTTAACTACCTGAAAGGGGTTCCAGGGAGGATGGAGCTTGGCTGTTCTCAATGGTGGTAGATGACAGAACAAGGAGCAATGGTCTCAAGTTGCAGTGGGGGAGGTCTAAGTTGTACATTAGGAAAACGTTTTTCCACTAGGAGGGTGGTGAAGCACTGGAACGAGTTACGTAGGGAGGTGGTGGAGTCTCCATCTTTAGAGGTTTTAAATCTGTGGCTTGACAAAGCCTGGCTGGGATGATTTAGCTGAGGATAGTCCTGCTTTGAGCAGGGGGTTTGGCTAGATGACCTTCTGAGGTCCCTTCCAACTCTAATGTTCTATGATTCTACCTAGGGAGGTTGCTGAATATCCATCAATGGAGGTTCTTAAGAACAGGTTAGACAACCACTTACTAGGAATGGTCTTGATAATATTTAGTCCTGCCTCAGTGCAAGGGACTGGACTAGATGACCTATTGAGGTCTCTTCCGGTGCTACATATCTACGGTTCTATAACCCTGTTGTCATTGAGTTAGGTCAGCTGTTGCCAGCAGAGAGAGACAGAAAGAGGCAGATGCAAAATGAAGATTTAAGAGAACAGAGGGGAAGTGAAAAAGGAAGAGCAGAGGAAGAATTCTTCAGAGCAGATCAGAACAGAGGATGGCAATGCATCAGGGGACACATTTCTATAAACCAAAAATCAAACTTAGCTTTGAAAACTACCTTTTGACCCCTCAAGTAGCAAGAGAATCTGAAAAAACGATCTGTAAAAGCCTGGAATCCTGAGTGAGACCATACTCAGCACTGCTGTAGCTTACATATCGAAGAACATCAAAGCTGGGTAAGTATCATTACCCCCATTTTACAGAGGAGAAACCTGAGCCTCAAAAAAGGAAGCTCTCTCTACATACAAACAAAGCAAAACCTCAGGATTGAGAAGGATTCTGATATAGTAAAAATGGTCCATGTCTTTCTTTAAAAAAAAAATGGGGGAGGAGAGGGACACCAAATCAGCATAAAGTTAGTGGTCCTTCATGGGAGGGAAGGACTCCTAGAGTTAGCCATAGCTAGACATTGTATAGGCAGCTCAGTGGCTAACCTGCAGCTCATGGATACGGCCTACACACCTTTGTCCCTTAGTCTGCAACACACCCAAAAAAGGCAGAGCAGGGGTTCGTGTGAACGAGTTCCCAAGGTGATCACCTGTACAGTAGTTTTGCAACATGCTCAAATGGAAAGATGTAGACTAAGATGACAGCTCTAACTGCAAGGACTCTTGACAGTGTTGTATTTCATTTCAGTTGGATTCAGAAAGTCTTTTCCTTTCAAACTGCTCTGCTTCCAGAGCCAACACATTTCTAGCTGATAAGTTTGCAGCTCAGACCGTTACTCTGAAAAGCAAAGTAAAAATGACACCTTTGCATTCTGTAGACTTGTTCTCCCTGGATATCAGTGTCAGATCTGCAGATGCTAGTGATAAAGAGATTTTACTACTGTCAGCCCTGCAGAGCCAACACAGCTCTAAGAAAGTGCCGTGGATTCTCTTCCTGCTTGTGCATCAGACACCGGAATTGTTAACTACTTTCCTTTGTAGGGCTCCATATGCAACCGTACAATCTGCAAATGATGCTCACCATCATTCCTGTGAAATCCTGCCAAAGGCCATGGGGTTACAAAGGTACTACTGAGGGCAGCATACTGCTTGAGAATCCTCATTACAAGGGGTGATGCTTTGTCAAGCTGGGCTTTAAAAACCTCTAAGGACGGAGATTCCCCCACCTCCCAAGGTCACCCATCCCAACGCCTCACCACCCTCCTCGGGAAAAACCTTTTCCAAATATCCAACCTAGACCTCCCCCACTGCAACCTGAGACCATTGCTCCTCCTTCTGGCATCTGTCACCACTGAGAACAGCCTAGCTCCATCCTCCCTGGAAACACCCTTCAGGCAGTTGAAGGCTGCTATCAAATCCCCCCTCATTCTTCTCTTCTGCAGACTAAACAGGCCTAGTTCTTTCAGCCTCTCCTCATAAGTCTTGTGCTCCAGCCCCCTCATCATTTTCATGGTCCTCTTCTGGACTCTCTCCAATTTGTTCACATCCTTTCTGTAGTGGGGGACCCTAAACTGGACACAATACTCCAAATGTGGCCACACTAGGGCTGAATAGAGGGGAACAGTGACTTTCCTCGATCTGCTGGCAGTACTCCTACTAATACAGCCAAATATGCCGTTAGTTTTCTTGGCAATAAAGACACATTGCTGACTCATATCCAGCTTCTTCTCCACTGTAACCCCTAGGTCCTTTTCTGCAGAATTGTTTGTTAGCCAGCCAGTCTGTAGTCTGTAGCAGTGCATGGGATTCTTCCAACCTAAGTGCAGGACTCTGCACTTGTCCTTGTTGAATCTCATCAGATTTCTTTTGGCCCAATCCTCCGATTTCCATCAGCAGACAGCATTCCCTCTTAAGAGTGCTTTAGCATAAGCTTCCCTTTCTGCCCCCAATATTCCACACTTACCTTCCTGAGGACAGAGCCACATCTTTCAGAGCCATCAGCAGACTCTCTCCTTCCACATAAGCAAAAGATAAATTGATGCAGCCTGCATTGTTAAAAAAAAAAATAATGTCAGCTGAACTCCCAGGAAAGTCCTACCCAATGTTGGAGGGGAGCCCATTCTGCTGTACCCTGTTGAGCCAAGTTCCACAGGGGTCCCTGCATGCAGACTGAGTTCAAGGTGGGGCAGACAAGAGCCAGATGGCCTGTAGGTCCTACAGTTCTTCTCTGAGGAGGGGCCATCAAGGCTGAGGAGTCCTGCTGATCATCTCCTTGGGCTGTAAGAGAATGTCTCTCCCTTTGCCTCTCCTACTCCCTATTTCAGTCACTTGGTCTGAGTCCTGGAACAGGCTACAGACCAAAGGGAAGCAGGCCTTTGACTTTGCAGCTCACTGGAACTAAGCCCCTGCATTCCTGAACTGCACTGACATTCCTGCAGCAGCAGCTGATTTTATATTATCTAGAAGTTTTTACTGAATTAACAACCAAATAAACACCCAGTCAGCACAGTCTCTGCCCCCAGGTTATTCATTCTGTTTCTAAATCCAACACAGACTTCAGGCCTGGCATTTAAACTTTTTTTTTTTTTATTATTATTATTTTTAATTTTGCCCCCAAATTTTAAAACTTTCAGACTTTTATACTGACTGGGTGTAATTGCACGGGGGAAGCTGTTGCAAGAAAACTGAGTGCTTCCATAAAAGGATCAAGCCCAACAAGACTTCCTGCAACCCAGAAGCAACAGAAGATGTTTTGGGGTTCTCAGAGTTTAAGGCCAGAAGGAACCACCAGATCTAGTCTGGCCTCTTGTATATCACAAGCCATCACCACCACCTGGCACCCCCACACTAAAACCCCACACCAAACATGAGATCCAAGTATTACAGCCCACAGAAGCCTAGACTACTAAGTGCCATAGGCAGAGACAGGGGCTGTCCCTAGGGGGTGTGGGGCCTGGGGCAAACCAGACTGTGTGGACCCTCCTTAACATTTCTATACAGGTGAAATCTGGGGCTGTCATACTTGTCAATTTCACTGCTCTAGCTGAGCAGCCTGAGGGTAGAGCCCAGCTCCCGACTCTGGGACGGGGCAAGCTGCTGGGCTCTCTGCCTGGCTTTCAGGGCACCAGACTGTGAGCCTGGGAGGGGGGCTGCCACTAGGGCAAGATGAGGCGGCTGCCACCCAGCCGCCAACCCAGGAGATAGGTGGCTGCCACCCGCTCCAACATGAGGCAGAGGAGGCTGCTGCGCGCAGCTTGGACCCCAGGATGCAGGCAAGCCACAGGCGGCTGCCGCCTGACTCTGAGCCGGGGCGGGGGAAGCTGACAACCAGCTGCGAGCCCAGCTTGTGGGGCGCGGGCGGCTGCCGCCTGCCATACCTCCCAGCTAGGAGCTGGGACTGGGCGGGACACGGGCGGCTGCGTCCAGGAACCCTGGGGCTTGTGGGACCAGGAGTTGCAGGAGGGGCCAGCAAACAGGAAGCCCACACCGTGAGGGAGCAGGGGCCACAAAAGTGCGGGGCCTCGAGGTCGCCCCGATTCCCCCTACTCCAGGGATGGCTCTGGGCAAAGACCAGGAGAGACTGAGCTGCCCCTGTGCCTGATGCCCTTCCAGTGGCATGCATTAAATAAGATATACCCAGATAATCCTGCAAGTGACCCGCACTCACATATTGCAGAGGAAGGGGAAAAAAAGCCAAGTCACTGCCAGCCTGACCAAGGGACAAATCCTCCCCAAACCCCCAAATGGCAAATCATTTAGACCCTGAGCATGTGATCAAAAACCAGCCAGCCAAGAACCTGTGAGAAAGAATGAGGTTATAGCTTCAGTAAACGTTCACAAAGCAACCAGTCACCCCATCCCAAATTTCCACTGCTGCATCCAGAGAGCCGGATGTGTCTTTTAAAATGAGCAGCAGTGAAAATTACAACCTTTATTTTTAAGATGCTATTTCTGGGGTTCAACATCAATACATCACTGAGATGAGTAGGGCAGTTCATAGCTCTCAGACATACAGCAGGAGGCTGCCTGGAGCCTCAGGAAGACATCACTGTATTGATTCACATTAAGGCACCTTCTGGAACATTTTCATCACAACCATATGGGTTAAGAACTTTTATTTAAAAAAATAAAGGAAAACTTAAGAGTTTGCAGGAAGGAGTGGATTCTGTAGCCACAGAAACTAAAGGGTCTGCCAATACCTGGATAGTGATGCTCTGGGTCTCCATTCATAACCACATCAGGAATTTCAGTCATTATTTTTGTAACAAGTCGGTCTGCCAACAGAGAGATTCGCTTATACTCATACTAACAAGAGAGAGACAGAAAGAGAGAGATCATTATAATAAACGGCTGAGAGGTTCAACTCTCACTCCTTTACCAAGCACACACAATGACCAGCCTGGGAGTGGACATCCATACTTGGTGTTGGTTAAGACTATGGAAAGACAGACATTAAAGACTTATGTTTTAAAAAGCCACATCTATGGTACCCTTTTAAAACAACTCTGAGTTGGTAGTCTGGTGTTTGACACCTCAGCCTGCTGCCTAAAACAAACCAAACTTTACCTCCTAAGAACAATCAAGTGAACTTTCATATAAACACAAGAGGTTTGCATTTAAATATTAGAACTCTTTAGATAATTGTTAAATTAATATTCAGAGTAGCTTGAAGCATGACAGAAGGCTCTTGTTTTGTTATTGTCAGAAATGCCCATTGCATAACTGAGATGCCCTCCTTCTTATACCACTGATGAGACTCCCAACACTGACTTATGTGCACCCAGGTCTCTTTCTGAAGACACACCTGCTGGATTCTGTAATACTTGTTCGGTAATAAAGAGAATCTTTGATTGTCTGGAAACTACAAACACAACTGGAAGGATCAAGGTCCCCAAAGGCACATTCCATGCAATTTCAGGAAATTGATTGTGTGGGATATATGCATTTAGTCTGAAAGATGATTTCCTCTGCCCTTCAACTTCACCATAATTAACTGTGACAGGATGGCAATGGCCTTTTAAGAGGGAAGGGTCTGAATGCACTTGTGACTCCTCAGCTGCCTCCTAACTGGGTTGATGCCACGGCACCTGATGCGTACCAAGGTTCAATCAGGTAAAGGGCAGGTGAGAGCTGCCATAGCTAGCAGGCTGTAGGTGGTTCCCGGGGGATAGCTGAAGAGTAACAGGGGTTTGCCTGCTGATCTTCCCCAAGCCAGAGAGCAGCAGCAGAGAGTTGCCTGCTAACTTCTAAGCCAGATTGCTGAAGCCAAGAGCCAGAGGGGTCTGAAGGCAGGGGAGCAGTGCGGGGAGTGGGGAAGGGGATCCCTACCTGCTGGAAAGAGAATGATGCAGAGAAAGCAGAAAGCCAGCAGGAGTGAGGGATGATCTCCCAGCAGAGAGACTGTGAGGGTTCCCCCGGGAAGACCAGGTCTGCACGCCACCTAAAAGGGCTAGGGTGGCTGTCCTGGTAAAAGGACAGGAGAGGCCAAAGAAGAGCCTAAGTGTGATGGAAGATGCTAGAGAATGGTACTTGCTGTGTTTGGATTGAAGAATATGATATACTTAGGACTACCTGCACAGGGGTGATAAATAGACTATGTTTAGGGACTTTTACTATGGATTATTTTGTACTATGCTTATAACAAACTGGCCCCAGGCAGGGTATTAGGGAGTCAAGAAAGCATACAGTGGAGTTACTAGGAATTCTGAAGGGAAACTGAAGCAGGGGCATATGTCATGCCGCAGCCTGCTGCTGCAGGACGCTCTAGGGAGGGTTGTGTTATGACATCCATCCACCCAAGATTTCTCATCTGACAGAAGAGACGTTTTCCTCTGAACAGCGTGTGGAGAATCTGATAAGCTGTTGGTCAGGTACGAAAATATGAAAAAAATGATTTAATTTGTGTAAAAGTATTCCCTTGGTTTCTTTTGGCACTTCAGCCTCAAAAATGGCTTGGCAAGAAACTCCAAAATGAGTCTACTTTGTTGTCCTCACGGAGGACCAGGCCTTTTGATTATTTTTGAAAATGTGATTGGCTGGTTAGGGTTAGAGACTGTAGATACTAGTGATAAGCATTATAGAAAACCCTCATCTAGACAGCTCTATACTATGGATCCCCCCCCCCCTTGAAGAACTTCACCAGTTCTCTGGCAAGGACTCACATAGGTTTTACAAGCTCTGAAGAAGCAGATCCCTCCACCTGATCCTGAAAGCCTGAGTTGCCTGTGTTATGTTGAACCAGAGATGTAAGTGGGGGGTGGAGGGAGACAGAGGATGGAGAACTCTGGTCCTGGCAAAGCCTATCTGCACCACAGGCCACCTCGCATTGTGCGGCTCCCTCTGCATTCAGAGCAGGTCACGTCTGCTGTTCTTCTTCAGTCACAAACTCTGCACTGTCTGGCCCCTCTTCCTCCACCACCCATCCCCCTTAAAGGGGCAGAGGGTTTCTGAGGGAGGGACCCAGGTGTCCAGGAGCTGACTGGTTTTGAAGAAGGAGCAGAGTGAAGTCTATACATGTCTCTCAGGAGGGGAGGGAGAGGAAGGAGTGAAGCAGGCATGAGCTGCCATGCTCTTCACAGGCTGGGACAGAACAGAGGATATGGGGCTGCTCCATGCCTTCCTACCCTCTTGGGAAAATATCACCTCAAGCTGCTCTTGGGTCCAGAGGCCTCTCTCTGCTCCTTCAGGCGGGATACGCAGAGGACCTAGCTGCCAAAGTAGCAGCAGCTAGGAGCCTTCTGGATGCCAGAAGGGTGGCAGAAGCTGCAAAGGAGCCAGCCTAGGTCGAGCCCAGGATAAATGTTGTTTCCGTTAGTGGAGGACAGCATTACTTTTAGTCAGGAAGGGCAACTGTAACTTCTCAGGGGAAACACCCCCGCCCCCGGCTGTCAGAGCAGGAGTAGGACTTCCACACTTCCCATCACTTGTCACATATCTTGACAGTGTGTGCTGCACACTGACAGGCTGGAATATCAAAAGGGTTGACGGCAGATTCTCGTAGGGCTCTGTGGCCCCGGAGCACTCCCTGGGCTGGTGGTGATTATAAATGCTATAGAACTAGGAAGAGCTAAGAGCGGAGACTCCACAGGACTCTCAAATTCTACAGGAACGTAGCTTCCAACAGAGCTTCAATAGACTGCTCAGCTCAGGTGACTTACCACTGCCTGTCTGGAGTGGGCATGGCCTCTGTAAACAGGATTTCCTGCTACTGTATATTACATGCATACAAAACTATAGGGCCTATATCCAAGTCAGAGGGTTGTTTTTTTTAAAGGGACTTTAACACCCCTATTGTGAGGAGCCTATTGACACACGTGACTCGGCATGATTCAGCAGTAGCAGGGACTGAATATGGGACCTAAAAACATCAGACTTTACTGCCTGAGTTAAAAAACCAGGCTCTGTACTTCAAAGACTGTAGTAGATTCAAACCTTTTTATATGGTCTAGGCACTAGAGTGGAGCAGATGGCCACACTGTTAACATGGATTACAAAAAGCAATATGACTTTGTTCCCATACCCTGTCTTCTTGTGTTCACTGTGACTTGTAATAAGCTCATACTACATGCTGTGTGAGAACTGAGACAGGCCAGACAGACAGATGAGTACAGCAAATACACATTCCCACTTGATATTTCACTAACTTGGTATAAACAGGTTTAAGACTTGTTCCCACTACCACTATCACAATGGCTGACAGAACCCTCCCTCCACTCCCCAACCAGCTGATCTTCAGAGCAACCAGGGTTTTTCCAAGGGGCAAGATAAACAGAGTGGGGTGGGTCTTTGAAGGTGAAGCTGTATTTTAGTGCTGACACAATAGGTAAAACTTTCAAAACGCCAAAGTGATTTAGGATCATAAGTCCCATTGACTTACAATGTGGCGTAGACTCCTGAGTGTCTGCAACACACAATGGCACATCTGACAGGATAAACATATGTCAACACTGTATTGCTCTGTAATAAAATACTGAATTCTACATATACAAATAAAGAGCCCCTTTTACCATCAGTAAAGGTATAAAGCACATAACTTCATGCCTGGAGCACATTCACACTCTTCTGGGGTACTGTGCTCGCATATTCATTGTAGAAAAATGTAAAAAGAAACATGGTTGGTTCTTCTAGGTTTGTGGGTTTTTTTTTGTCAGAAAACCAAGAGATTCAAACCAGCCTAAAGAAGAAAGGGACTCAAGATCGCTTCCCAATCCCACAGAAGTATCTGCAGTGAAAACTACAAGGGTCTCACTCAAACCTACATCAGGAGAATCACTTTTATCTCCGGCCTCACAAGTGAGAGTCAGGAATCCAGTGTTCCAGGTGTACACTTTGGAAAAGGACGTCTCTGGAGGGAAGTGTGGTCCTACTGAAGGGCCCAATACAAAGATTCAATGCAGCTTATGCACGATGGGCAGGAAAGACTCTAAGAATGTCACATATTATTATAGCAGTATGAGACAGAATTGCTCTCCATATACCTCCATCTCTTGCTGAGCCACTTCACACGCTGCCCCAAGGCCAACTGCTAAAGGTGTAGGCACAGTCCCAGATCGCATGCCTCGCTCCTGGCCGCCCCCACTCTGTAAGGGTTCCAACCTCACTCTGGGCCGACGGCGAATATAGATGGCACCAATCCCTTGAAAACAAACAAAGACGCTGGGCATATTCAGGACATATACACTTCTGAAATCTCTACAAAGGATACCCAGAACTCAGAGACCACCTCCTTCTCCTTCGAGAACAGGGGGAAGCACCCACTGGTGCATGAACTTGGAATCTTCCAGAAACCAGAGTCCACTGAACCTGCTCCTCCCTGACACTTTCCCCTCCTGCACAGTTCTGTGTGTTTGAGAGGGAGAGGCCTCAACCTCTCCCCAGTTTGCTTTGGTAACAGAAAGTTCCATGTGCATAGAGCACATGACCACCAATGCTACCCTGATCATTTCCCCACTTTTGGAAGTTACTGCCTCGATACAGTTAGCTAGAAGTATTTTGTTGCCCTGTTGTTGTGGGCACAGTCTGCTTGGGTTGCTTCCCCCAACACTGACCCTGCTAGGCTGATTTTTGTGTGTAGATATTTTACTTCCTTAGATCTATCATCCAATGCCTTCCAGCCCAAGAGGCGGAACGCTCCTTGACTTTGCAGGCTAGGAGTCTTTCCAGAGGTTCTCTCCCCTTCTGTCTCTGGAGGCAGCGCATCACATGAATTGAGCTGCAAGCATTAAATTTGACAGGATAGTTTTGAAAGAGACACTTTTGCACCTCAATCCGCCTTACCTCATTGAATAAACCTCTAATCTCACAGAGGGGAGATTGGCCTCTATCGCATGACCCACCCTTGTATTTCTATGGCACCAAACAAACACTGCCACCAAAAGCTTGGAGGCAGTAATGACTTTTCCTCTGATGCAGTGGCCTACACATCTCTCACTTGATTGGTTCTATCCGTCTAGCTAAAATACTTGTCCGGCATCCATTGCCTGTGCAACTGAACACCTCACAATCTTTAACATATTATCCTCAGAACGTCCTGCCAAGTGGGGCAAAGCTATCCTTACAGATGAAGAGCTATGCACAAAGAGGCTACCGGCCTTGTCCAAGGTCAAATAGAGAGACAAGGTGGGCAAGATAATATCTTTTATTGGATCAACTTCTTCGGCTCTTTTAAGCTCGAAAGCTTGTATCTCTCATCAACAGAAGTTGTTCCAATAAAAGATATTACCATAACCACTATGTTTCTCTAATATCCTGGGACCCATACACCTACAGCACTACTGCATTGCTCAAGGTCACACAGGAAGGCCATTGCCAAGCAAGGAACTGAACCTGGACGTCTCAAGCCCTAATCTAGAACCCTAACTACTAGCCTAAGCTTTTTCTGAATAGATCACACTTGCCCCAAGGTGCGTCTTCAACCCTCAGGCAAGCATATTCATCAAAAGGCAATGTCTTGGCAGACTTCTTGAGCATAGAGTTTACAATCAACATCTTGAGTGGCCTTGTAACAATTCAACTTTTCATCACGCATTCCACACATAGGGCAAGCCATACCTAGGTCTCACTGCCATCAAGAAAGTATCAGGTGTCTCCAGTTCTGCTGTATGGACAGGACCCAGTATCTGCAGTCACTTTTTCTTCTGGACGGGGGTCAGGAGCTCTATGTACATTTACAGTAAGGCAGGATGAGTCCAGGATGCTGCTGATAGTCTTAGTAGTTTCTGTTTTCTGATCCCCTGGGACTCCTGTCAGAATCACAAGTCCTGGATCCCAATCAACCTAGTCTTTTTTCTCATGATTGGTGATATTCTTCACACAAATCTAAACTCTCTCTGGCTAACAAGTTGGCTTCTGGATTTCTGGGATCACAAAATGAAGAATGTTCTGCTAGTGTTCAACAGATGCTATTGGAAAGTAGGAAGCCTTTAGAACAAACAGACCTACTTATTAACGAAGAGGAAGACGTTCTCTACTTGGGCAACTCATGAGGCAGTAGATCTGACATGGTCCTCCACCACTTTTATCCTAGAGCGTATCTGAAGATTATTTTGATTGTTTGAGGTGTATGTGGCTACATCTCATGTCTCTCCCCCCATGTCCCCAGATGCACAGGTTGACAGTTTTCATTCTCTTTACAATACCCAAGTTTCTGAAAGGCTTGCCCCATATATTTCCTCCAACACACAAACAACCTCTGCTATGGGATCCAAATCTTGTTCTCACAAAGCTTGTGAGACCATTGTACAAATCTTTTTAAAACTGTTGACTGTACCATCTCTCTGAAGACAGTATTCTTCATAACACCAGCCCAGAGTTAATGAGGTACGCGTCTGATGGTAGATCCTCCCCACAACACATTCCATAAAGATAAAACAGTCCTGCATCCTAACCGCAAATTCCCATCTACAATGGTCTCTAGTTTCTGTTTCAGCCAGGCCATTTGCCCATCTGAATTGTTCCTTAAGCTTCATTCATACTCAGGGAGGTCAGGCTCCATCCTTTAGCCATCCAGAGACTCAAATTATCTGTAGAAGATCAAAACTACCTGAAAGTCCCAGGTGTTTGTGACATATGGGGAGAAGATCACAGGTCAATCCATCTCAACTCAGACTTTACAAATGAATCAGATTGTACAGACATGATTGTTATCATCTGGTATGTGTTGACCCACCTAAGGATATTATAGCCTACAACTAGGTCTAAGGCAGCTTCTACAGCACGACTGTGCATGGTCTCCATTCTTGGACTATGCAAGGCCACTATTTGGTGCTCCACACGCACTTACACATAGCTTTATTTCTTCCATTTGCCTTCTAGATTGCTCTCCTGAACTGGACATTCCATCCTGTAATCACTTTTCACCAACGCGCCTCAGCTTCACCTTCTGGAGGGTCAGTACAACTTGTTCCACTCCCAAAAGTGGAGATCCATGTGGACAATTGCCAGAGGAGAAAAATCAATACATGGTTCTCAGAGATGATCACCGATATGGATCTGAACTTCCTCCCCACTTCAGGGATTTGAGTTAATGATTTCTACATCAGTGCAAGGAATGGCATACTCCATTGTGTTCTCTTGGTTCTCGGACTCTTGCCCTATCACACTGTGGCTTTACATCAATACTGTCAACATCAGAGCTACTTCACACCAGATGACACTAAGCTGGGGGGGGAGTGGTAGATAAGCTGGAGGGTAGGGAAAGGATATAGTGTGACCCAGATAAATCTGGAGGATTGGGCCAAAAGAAATTTGATTAGGTTCAACAAGGACAAGTGCAGAGTCCTGCTCTTACGATAGAAGAACCCATGCACTGCTACAGACTGGGGACTGACTGGCTAGGCAGCAGCTCTGCAGAAAAGGACCTGGGGGTTGAAGTGGACAAGAAGTTGGATATGAATCAAGAGTGTACCCTTATTGCCAAGAAGGCTAACAGCATATTCGGATGCATTATTAGGAGCATTGCCAGCAGATCGAGGGAAGTGATGATTCTCCTCTATTCGGCACCGATGAAGCCACATTTGGAGTATTGTGTCCAGGTTTGTGCCCGCCCCAACACAAAAAGGATGTGAACAAATTGGAAAGTCTAGCAGAGGACAATGAAAATGATTAGGGGGCTGAAGCACATGACCCATAAGAAGAGGTTGAGGGAACTAGGCTTGTTTAGTCTGCAGAAGAGAAGAGTGAGGGGGGATTTGATAGCCTCCAACTACCTGAAGGGGGGTTCCACAGCGAGGATGGAGCTAGGCTGTTCTCAGGGGTGGCAGATGCCAGAAAATGGAGCTATGCTCTCAAGTTGCAATGGAGGTGGTTTAGTATGGATATTAGGAAAAAAATTTTCATTAGGAGAGCAGTGAAGCATTGGAATGGGTCACCTAGGGAGATGGGGGAATCTCCATCCCTAGAGGTTTTTAAGGCCCAGCTTGATAAAGCCCTGGCTGGGATGATTTAGTTGGGGTTGGTCCCTTCCACCCATAATATTCTATGATTCTATCTGAAATCTTCTAAGCCACTTAAGTGGGGCCCCTGGCTGCAAAGCCTAAACTTTTGGGTCTGACTTTCTCCCCCAAATCCATCCACCCTCTAAATCCTATGCTTTGCCATTTGGTGGGGGCTGGGATCCAGTCCCACAGGGTGGGGGAGAATTAGTAAGGTGTTCAGAAAGGTGCACGTGTTTGTGGAGAAAGCTGTGAAATAGCAACAAAATGTTTCCTATGAAACAAGAGGAGGGGTAGAACCTGCACCGGACCCCTGCCAGAACAACAATGGGGCAAAGAATCTTGATTCTTCCAGAGTCTCCATTTATCATCTTAGAGCTCTCAGCCAGCACAACACAGCCCTGTCTGGAATTTGCCCCATGTGATACCAGAACATGAGCAGCTAACATTGCATGAGTGCATCTGTCCATGGTGGGGAGACATGTATGATCCAGGTTACCACAGCAGGTTTGGCAGCACTGCGAATGGGCCCTTAATCACACTTCTGTCGGACAGAAAATAATTCACTTTCTACAGTCCAAGTAATGGCTAAGATCACTATAACAATGAGGTTGGAGAAAACTGCCTCTGCTTTGTTTTACTTTGGGCACTTGGTGTTTAGTAAGTTTCACTGTTTCCCCTGTATACTCAGCCAGCCTGCTATTTCCTTCAATCTGCATGAGGGGAGAGAAACATTTTAATAAACAGGAAAATATGGTTGTAAGAGCCCAATAACTAACAGGAGGTCTATGGAAAAGGCATAGCACCAAACTCCACTTTAAATTCTGCCTAGCTGTTGAGTGAGTCACTCCTATTAGCTAAGAGAACACTCTGAAGAGGTACTGTGCACTGCTGAAGACTACTTCCCAACAGCAGGACCAGAGCCTGGATCGAGGCTGTGGCAGAAAGGAGACACGCAGGTCTTAGTAGGCTCATGGTTGTCAGAGACTTCATGCTAGTCACAGGACCCTTTGGAAAATTTCGGCTCTTTTGCAGAATAGAATATAATCCAAGTACGCTATGATTGGTTAAATGATTAATGAAAAACTATTCATTCAAGAAGAGGAAGGAGGATTAATAAGTTTTCTGAACAATTCACAGAACACAAGCTGAAACAAAATGTTCCCAAGTTTGTCTTGGGGTCACGAGTTCCTTAGAAAAAAAAAATCAATCAATACATACCTTTTGGACCATAGATTTTATGGCCACTGATGCTCATTAGGTCAATTTTCATATCATTGACATCCATAGGAATTTTACCAACTGCCTGTGCAGCATCCGTGTGGAAGAAAACCTTATGAGAGCTGCAGATCTGACCTGGGATCAGAACACAACAGCAAGGAACAAGACAGTGTGTTACTTATCTCACTGAACGCATTAACGTACCTGAAAAGTATCATCATGGAGGGGAGCAGGAGCAGGTTTGTAAGGGAAGGGAGAAGAACTGAGTACTCTTAGGTTGTTTTAATTTTTTAGTCAGTTGTCTATGGACTGTTTTGCAGCTATTCCAGCTGATACTTCTCAAAGCTTAATTGTACATGGCTCCAAGCTAGCTTCTAAATTTCAGCTAGTTCAACAGAAAGGCTATGAACTGCTTCCTTATCATAGAAGTTAGAGACAAAAAAAATAGTCTTGTCAAATGCAGGACTGTCTCCTATGAGACTCAAGCACATGTATCAGTGCATGGCCAAGTTTACTTTTTTGTCTTAAGCCATGGGGGCTTTTATCATTTCCCTTGAGAGAGACTACTCACAACCTGGCAGATCTGTCTTTGGAAGTTCTCCTGATAGTCCACCTACATCTTCCATTTCTTAATTCCCTTTTATCTTAAGAATACCCCATGTATCATGCTAACATAATTTGTCTTCTTCCTTGGTGTTCATAGGCTTCAAGTATCTGTGTGATCTATTCCCCACTGTGTTGTCATTTAGCCAAGTTTTGCAAATTGAGCTTTCAATCATTCTTCAAATCAACAAAATTAATATTCTCAGTTCCCACATCACTGTGGTTGCTCTTCTCTGAGCTTTCTCCAGATACTCCCTTCCGGGCATCAGAAAGTTACTATAATATAGTATAGTATAATATAGTTTGTATAAAATTCTATGTGCAGCTGCGCCATATCCTCAGAGAGAGGAACTATTACCACCAACAGCATGACAGGCATCTGGGCAGAGTGACCAACAGTGACCTTTTTTTCCCTACCATATCATTGTAAACTCATATTTGATCTGCAGCTGACTCTTCTCACTTCTAGGTTTCATTTTGCATAATTGTTCCCTAGGATTCTCCAAAACAGAATGCGTGTATTTCAGATTATTATAAAGGGACTTGTGAACACGGAGTAATTTTGTGTGCCAATAGTGAAGCTTTTCCTTAAACTCCATAATCCAAGTAAGAGCTGAAAAACGTGCACCCTGCTCTCATTGTAACATTTCATGCCAGTAACAACTCCCTGTTAAAAATATCAGATGCAAGTTTAGTTTATATTTTTAAGAGATTTAAGAACATATTGTTTGAGACAGCAAAACCATCATCAAAACAGCATCAGACAAGACAGGCCATTGGCTTGCTTCTGGTCCTTCGAAACAATGTAGCTTGCATAGGGCCTCGTTTCATTACACATGATATTACACCAATATGCCTTTTTGGTACTATCAGCCAGTGTATACTTCATATATATTGCACACAATATTAATGTGTATTACACAATACATCAACATTTCATTACCATAACTTTAAGTTGTATTTTGCCAACTTTCATCAAGAGATCGCTCCTCCATAATAGTCTGCAAATCTAAACCTTGTGTCTGACATAAGTGAATATAAACTCTATCAAAATCAAGATGAGTGAGTGTTCTACCTTGGGACAAGGTAGAGTGCATTCATAGCCCAACTAGTTTGGAATGCTATGCTCAAAAGCAAGAGATAAGGGATACATTGTGGTACCGAAAAACAAGGTAAAAGCTGATTGGAGAATTTTAGCCTTGGGTGACAGAGTGATTTTAAGTTGAAAAGAAGTCTACTATAAAGATAGCTAGCTTGCAGGATGAATTTTGGGGAGCATCCCTTCTATGTAAGATGAATTGGCATTCTGTGAGAAACGGAATCCTAGAAGGTTCAGTAATCTAGTAACTCTCTCTTTCCTGTACTGTTATCTAATTTTAGCAATAAAATTAGCTAAGTTTGATTATTTGGTCTCCTGAACATTTTTCATAATGAACCACTTGTGTAGACAATTATTTGTCTATACATTTTAATCAACAGTACTTGGCTCTAGAGGTACATATCAAAGAGGCGCTACAGTTTTTCAAGTCAGAGTCATTTATGTTAGGTTGCTGAAAGCCAGTGCTTACTCACCGATGTCACTAATCGGCTGCTTTACTCCTATTTCATTGTTCACAGTCATTATGGATACCAAGCTTGTGTCTGGTTGGAACGCATCCTCCAGTTCCTGGTGAAAGTATTCAAAGATGCAGATGTAGTGTCCATTGTAACTAAGCATACAAGCAAAAGCTGCCTACTGCTTAGTATGGGGTACCATTAAAATTGATTAAAAACCAGGGCCTAAAAACCAGAGCACCTAAAATTTTGTAACAGGAAAAACATTGATAAGATTTGGCTATACAGAAGTACAAAGTTCTTGGACTCTGAATAAAATAAAAAACTCTGATAAATGTGTGTTTACAGAAGATAAGAAATGTTGACATTAAAAAAAAAAATCATACTGTGTGCTTTCTAAAATTCCCTTTCCAGCTGACTAAGGAGGAGGATAATATACTTACCACAGACACATACTGATCTATAAGATTGAAATAGAGGTTTGCTAATGATAAAATAAGATTCGTTAGCTAAATTGTAATGATGGATATTGAGGCAGTATTAGATAATGTAATATACAGGCCAAGGCTTTGCCTGGCACGAGCATATTTTTTGTCCATTTATCTTTTATATAATTTGCTGATTTGTTTAAAATTATATTGTTGGCAAGATAAATAATGCATTGTTGGAAGATGAGAGTAAGTTACAAACATGTACTGATAAACAAAAACTCCCAACTTAGAAACAGAGTGACCCAGGGGAAACACAAAACTGTAAATTCAGCAAGTAAATTACAGACATTAGGTGCTTGCACATGAGTAATGTATAAGTTATGCACAATTCAATGGATATGTTGAATGCTGATTGCTGGAAAATTAAGTAATGGACCATGTGAAAAAAGTATCAGAATACATGTAAAAATGGGCCCAAAGCTGGAGAAACGCTGTATCAGAAACTGACGAACGAGACTGAAGGACAAGACCAAGAGATCAGGGGAGGTGATTATAGAAGGGAGGAAGGACTTCTTGGCACCCCAGAATGTGTAATGTGGGCCCATTTACCTATTCCATCTCGTCTGTTATTACTTTTCTAGCATAAATGTATGTCCAGACACAAAAAGTGACAATAATTCTGTCTAAAATGGTATTAAATAAAGGAAAAACTGATTAAGCCTCAATTGGGTGGATGCGGGACTCAGTTTTCCACTGTACAAACCCAACACTTAGCTTCAGTTTTGATAGCAAATTACATTCAGTTAAGAAAAAGTCCCTATAATTCTTTGGCACTACAAATGAAAATTATGGAAGTGTTGGAATAAATCCCAATTAAATTCATTGACAAATGTTGTAAAAGAATGTGGAAAAGGCTCAAGCAAAACAACACTGATCACCGACTAGCACCTCTATCAGTTAAAAAAGAAACCATTTTCACGAACTATTTTGGCAGCAATACTAATTATATATAAATAAAAGCCTGTTGAATTTCTATATAATTTAATAGCCACATGAACAACATGTGACTAGGTCACAGCCATGAAATTTTTGCTATGCTTGTCACAGTTAGATTCATGCCAGTTTGTTTCTAGTGTGTTTCACTAATTTCAAAAAGACATACATAACATGTCTAAACAAACTTCAAATCCTCTGAATTTAAGAAAATTATTGCAATAGACAAGGAAGAAAGAGGGGAGAAAGGAAGATTACTGTCAGCAGAGTTATCTGAAAGCAGGAGTAACAATTATGCATGACATACAAAAGCCCAGGAATGGTCTCACTCAAAGCTGGGGATTTGGCCCAGAATGAAATTAATAGGCAGCAGGTCAACATAAAGCTGACAGCCCTATGTTGCAGAATACACCCCACGTAATAATGCATATCCAGTGGCCTCTTACCCAAACACTGCAGCCTGAGGCCAGGAGGAATGAATTCACAGATGAATACTTTTTAAGGCCAGAAGGAACCATTCATATAACCTAGTCTGATGTCCTGCATTACACAGGTCACAGAATCTCACCAATAATTCACATATCAAGGCCAGCTGCACGACATCCTATGCCATTTACTTAGGTTTTGTGCAAGATGTGAAATTTCATGACTGAAGTGCGTGCAACTGAACAGGAAGTGGAGAAACACGAAGCCCAGCATAGATGCTTATTATTCAGGCTGAGAAGGGGAAATGTAGGGGAACCGACACAAAAGCTTTAAGTGCCTGCACCACCACGTGATGCTGTGGAAGGGAACTATAGTTATAAAGAAGCAGTAGTCATACAAGCCAAGAGTCCATTACAAGAGGATTTTAGGCATGCTTCAGAGGGAATGAACAGACCGGTACAATTAATTGAATGATTCATCTCTTGTCATCCATTTCCAGCTTCTGGCAGTCAGTGGCTTAGGGACATCCAGAGTTATTTTTTGAACCCTGTTATAGTTTTTGCCTTTACAACATCCCCTGGCAACAAGTTCCACAGCTTGACTACGCATTGGGTGAAGAAATAATTCCTGTTTGTTTTAAACCTGCTGCCTATTAATTTCATTTGGCAATCTCCAGTTCTTCTGTTATGAGGAGAACATAATACTTCCTTATTCATTGACTCCACCTCATTAATGATTTTATAGACCTCTATCATAGTCGTCTCTTTTCTAAGATGAACAGGTCTTTAATCTCTCTGTTCCATACCGCTACTTAGTTTTGTTTCCCTTCTCTGTTCTTTTTCCAATTCTAATATATCTCTTTTGAGACAGGGTGACCGGAACTGCACACAGTACTCAAGGTATGGGCATGCCATAGATTTTTATAGTGGCTTTATGATATATTCTGTCTATCCCCTTTCCTAGTGGTTCCTAACATTCTGTTACCTTTTTTGACTGCTGCTGCACAGTGATCAGATGCTTTTGGAGAACTATCTGTGATGACTTCAAGATCTTTCTTGGGTGGAAACAGCTAATTTAGACCCCATCATTTTAATGTATTGTTGGGACCTTGTTTTCCAATGTGCATTGCTTTGCATTAATCAACACTGAATTTCATCTGCCATTTTGTTGCCCACTCACCTAGTTTTGTGAGATCCCTTTGTAACTCTGCAGAGTGCTTAGGACCTAACTATTCTGTGTAATTTAGTATCTGCAAATTTTGCCACCTCACTATTTACCCCCTTTTCCAGATAATTGTTGAACAGCACTAGTCCATGTACAGATCCTTGGAGGATCCTGCTATTTCTCTCTCTCCACTGTGAAAACTGACCATTTATTCCTACCCTTTGTTTCCCATTTTTTAACCAGTTACTGATCTCCATGACTCCTTACTTTGCTGAAGAGCCTTCGATGAGGGACCTTGTCAAAGGCTTTCTGAAAGTCCAAGTACACTATATACATTGGATCACCCTCATCCACATGCTTGCTGACCCTCTCAAAGAATTCTAGTAGATTAGTGAGACATGATTCCCATTACAAAAGACATGTTGACTCTTTCCCAACATATTGTGTTCATCTATGTGTCTGATAATACTGTTCTTTACTATAGTTTCAACCAACAAGCTTGGTACTGAAGTTACTAGTCTGTAATAATCAGGATCGCCTCTAGATACTTTTTTAGAAGCTGGCATCATATTTGTTATCTTCCAGTCATCTGGAACAGAAGCTGATTTAAGAACAGGTTACATACCACAATTAGTAGTTCTGCAATTTCATATTTGAGTTCCTTCAGAACTCTTGGGTGAATATTAACAGCTCTTGGTGACTTACTATTGTTTACCTTACCAATTTGTTCCAAAACATCCTGTACTGACATCTCACCTGGGGCAGTTGCTCAGATTTGCTACCTAAAAAGAATGGTTAGGTGTGGGAAACTCCATCACGTCCCCTGCAGTGAAGACCAATGCAAAGAATTCATTTAGCTTCTCCACAGTGGCCGTGTCTTCCTTGAAAGCTCCTTTAGCAACTCGATCATCCAGTGGACCCACTGACTGTTTGGTGGGCTTCCTTACTGTCCTTAACCTTTTTTAGGCTGATAAGTTTTTGTGTCTTTTGCTGGGTGCTCTTCAAATTCTTGTTTGACCTGCCGAATTATATTTTTACACTTGATTTGCCACAAATTATGCTCCTTTCTATTTTCCTCAATAGAATTTTATTCCAATTTTTAAAAGATGTCTTTTTGTCTCTAACTGCCTTTTTTACTCTGCTTAGCTGTGGTGGCATTTTTTGGTCCTCTTAGTACGTTTTTTAATTTGGGATGTAAATTTAGTTTAAGCCTGCACTGTGATGTTTTTTAAAAGTTTCTATGCAGCATGCAGGCATTTTACTCTTCTGACTGTTCCTATCATTTGCCACTGAACTAGCCTCCTCATTTTTGTGTCATTCCCCTTTTTGAAGGTAAATGCTACTGTGGAGAGTTTCTTTGGTATTTTCCTCTACAAGGATGTTAAATTTAACTATATTATAGTTGCTATTACTGAGCAGATCAGCTATATTCATCTCTTGAATCAGCTCTTGTGCACCACTTAAAGCTAAATCAAGAATTGCATCTCCCCTTGTGGGTTCCATGACTAGCTGTTCTAAGAAGGTGTCATTTGTGGTGTCTAGAAATTTTATCTCTGCATCCCATCCTGATGGGACATGTACCAAGTCAGTATAGGGATAGTTGAAATCCTCCATTATTATTGAGTTTTCTGTTTTTGTAACCTCTTGAATCTCCCCAAACATTTTGCAGCCATAGTCACCATCCTGGTCAGCTGATCAGTACTATATCCCTGCTGATATTAGTCAAGCATGGAATTTCTATCCATAGAAATTCTATGGTACTGTTTGATCCATTTACTATTTTGACTGTACTTGACTCAGTTTTCTTTCATGTGCAGTGTCCCTCCCCCACCAGCACTACCAACTCGGTCATTCCTGTACATTTTGTATCCCGGTATTATGCTCAAAACAGAAAAACAAAACAAGTGGTGACTAGACTCCCAGATGCTTTGTCAGCTTCAGGAAGAAGTCAACAGAGCATGATTTTGGGTGGGTAGGATAGGAGAGGAGGCAGGGGTACGGGACAACTCCTAGCAGGAGTCATATGGAATTCTAATACTACATAAGAGATTAATTTGGACACAGGTTCAAGAACATCCTTGGTGTCGCACAGTTGCCAAGATGAGGGAACCATACCTGTCTAAACCCAATGGAGATTATTTGAGTTTTGCTCTAGTCCTGGGCAAAAGAGGGAATCACAAGGAAAAAGGCCAAAACAAGCACCAAACTACTGGCAGTTTCCCTGTTACTTGCACGATAACACAGCAACAGGGGAGAACCTTGAGAGGAGAGACTGATGTAGTGAAAGGTAGAAACGCCTTCATGCTCACTTAGAAAAAAGTATACTGCGCACACATACACACACTCCTTCAATGCATGAAGACTATTAGAAGGTAGAATCATAGAAGATTAGAGATGGAAGGGACCTCAGGAGATCATCTAGTCCAACCCACTGTTCAAAGCAGGACCAACCCCAACTAAACCATCCCAGCCAGGGCTTTATCAAGCCTGACCTTAAAAACCTCTAAGGATGGAGATTCCACCACCTCCCTAGGTAACCCATTCCAGTGCTTCACCACCCTCCTAGTGAAAAACTTTTTCCTAATATCCAGCCTAGACCTCTCCCACTGCAACTTGAGACCATTGCTCCTAGTTCTGTCATCTGCCACCACTGAGAACAGCCTAGCTCCATCCTCCCTGTAATCCTCCTTCAAGTAGTTAAAGGCTGCTATCAAATCCCCCCATTCTTCTCTTCTGCAAACTAAACAAGCCTAGTTCCCTCAGCTTCTTCTCATAAGTCGTGTGCTCCAGCCCCCTAATAATTTTCGTTGCCCTCCACTGGACTCTCTCCAATATGTCCACATCCTTCTTGTAGTGGGGGGGGGGCCCAAAACTGAACACAATACTCCAAATGAGGCCTTGCCAGTGCTGAATAAAGGGGAATAATCACTTCCCTCGATCTGCTGGCAATTCTCCTCCTAATGCAGCCCAATATGCTATGAGCCTTCTTGGCAACTTGGGCACACTGCTGACTCATATCCAGCTTCTTATTCACTGTAACCCCAGGTCCTTTTCTGCTGAACTGCTGCCTAGCCAGTCGGTCTCCAGTCTGTAGCAGTGCATGGGATTCTTCCCTCCTGAATGCAGGACTCTGCACTTGTCCTTGTTGAACCTCATCAGATTTCTTTTGGCCCAATCCTCTAATCTGTCTAAGTCACTCTGTATCCTATCCCTGCTCTTCAGCATATCTACCACTCCCTCCAGCTTAGTGTCATCTGTAAACTTGCTGAGGGTTCAATCCACCCCATCCTCCAGATCATTAATGAAAACGTAACTTCATTAACTGAGATGTAACTCCATTAACTGTGCCATATTGTGTTAGCATTGGTTACAACTAAACCTTCTGAATTCCTCTACTGCCACAGTGAACAGTGAGTGTGGTAGTACACTGCTTCATCCTACACCCTACCTCATTGGGTCAACATAACTTTTATGCTGCCACCATAGCTTATATCATCAGGAACATTGTATCAATGGAACAGTAATGTTAACGCTCAAACATTACTGTTTTAAACCTTAATAACCATCCATACAAAACATGTAATTTTAACATTTTCACAACTATTCAAAGCAAAGAACCACATGCATTTAATTTCAGCCTGCTCTAGTACATTTCAAAAAGGAATCTAAAACAAAGGTTATACACTGGAAATGTTTTGATCAGATGGTGCTTTTTTAAAATTTATAGCTAACCTCTGTTTGTCTGTTTTTTCACTTCAAAATGCCCTAAAAAATTCAGACAGTTCATAAACTACAAAAATCAACTGAAATTCATCCTGTAACTCAAAACAAAGATTTCTAAAATATTTCCTTTCCTATTAAAATGAAAATCTGGGTGCAAACCTAACTATTGTGGGACTACCATTCCACCATAATATCACTCTGGCTTTTAATGACATTCAGTCAAGGAGACCATAAACACTGGACAACAAAGATTTTGCTTCCTGAATATTTTTGGATGTATCCTATGGATTTTGGGCTGCTGATTATGAAAATCACCATGAAATTTCCCTATCATGTAACCGCTTTTTTGAAATCACCTATATTTGTTATTTCAATTCATAATTTAAGTCTATTAAAATGTTGCCCACAATGTAAGCTGAAAAGTTTTCTATCTTGTGTCCAAGCATGCGTAGGCATGCAGTGACACTACACCTAGTGCAAGCCACACAACATGCAATGGGAATGCTAAGGCTTAGACAGGGTGGATGCTGGCAGGACAGGTTTTAGAAAGGCTATAAAAGCATTTCGCACACACCGTTCTATGCATTGCATTTATATCAGTTTGCATTCATGTTGATGCGCATGCTCTATGCGCACAGCATATTGCGTATACTCACAATAATAAAGCAATTGTATTTTCAGGAGGATTTGTGATAGCAAAATGTCTCACCAATGTCGCAACAGCTGTGATACGTTTCTTGGCAATGACAGAGCACCAAACTATGTGCAGCTGGTTGACAACATGCTTCAAGCATACAAAACCATGAAGTGCAACATGTCACTAGATTCATTTTCTGTATTCGCATTTAGACCTCTTCCCTGCAAATCTTGGTGCAGTCAGTGATGAGCATGGTGAAAGGTTTCACCAGGACATTGTGATCATGGAAAAACGGTATCAGGGCAACTGGAATCCATCAATGCTGGCCAATTATTGTTGGACACTTAAACGAGAAGCCTCAGACACTGAGTACAAACGAAAATCATCAACAAAACATTTTTAGCTCAGCTGAACTATTGCAAAGCGTCAGCACCGTTATGCGATTAAACACATTACATTCAATAAAAGTTTGTTTCTCCAAATTCCTACATGATACAAGTAGTCTGAAATTATATTTGTGTTCAGCTTCAAGCGGTCTAGCATAATCTAAAAAAATTTCTGAGGAAGCAACACTTTCGAAAAAATTTGTTGTCTAGTGTAATTAAAGAAATAAATCCAAAAGACAGAGAAACAGTTTTCTCCAAAGAGGCATTTTGCTCTTAAAAACCTGGCTGGTATGATTTCCATTCTTTTGTCTTGTAACAATTAGGAATAGATCATCAATACAATTGTTTGTTGTGTAAGATCAATGCCTCAGCAAAAGTGATGCTGAGACATCTACGGTGATAGTGCTACGTGGAGAATTTTTACATGTTTGCTAACATTTTGGCAACAAGCAACTTACTTTTAAATCTATGAGCCCATTTCTTTTAACAGGCAAGTATGTGACACGAAAGCCTTCAGCCTCCAGGTAGCGGCAAGAGTCCAGCACACACTTGTGTTCTGTCTGAGTTGTAATTATATGCTTCTTTCTGGATTTATAGAATCTTGCAACACCCTGGAGTTGACATTAAATGAAAAATAAAACTGCTGTGAAATTGCTTAAAAGTAGTCATTTATACAAATTCAAAGGGACAGGACACCAAGCAAAAAGAAGTTTCTCCCAGGGTCATTCAGCTTGGCACAGTCTGAAAGGGCTTATGGGCTAAAGTATCGTATAAAGAGAATTAGCCACAACACTCCAATAAACTTTACTTACAGGTTTATTATATACAAATCAACATTCAATCTGAAGAGACACGGAGGAGATAATTCAACATTCCTTGCATTAAATTACATCATTTGGTTATTCACAATTGCTTCCAAAAATCAATAGCTCTGAATTCTGAAAGGATTTATTTAGAGAAGATTTATAATTTTCTGCTTCTTAGGAGAGAGATAACACAGAATGAAAAATCTTCTAAATATTAACAAGGAAAATATTCACCTGTGGGTTAAAGCATCAAAAACTCTGGGAAAACAGATTGATAAATCAAGATTTCTGCCACTCTTTATGATCTTTGCTCTAACACCAAGAATGGCAATTTTCAGGCCCAAAGAAATTTGCTGGAACAGCCAGGTTAATTGTGGAGGATTTAATTGTGAAGGATTTCAAGACAGTTCAAAGATTTTTTTATTTTAAGGAATAGGCAAACACAAAATATTGCTCCTGCTTCAAACCATGGTTCATGGCTAGCCTGGGCCTGCCCCCCACACCTGCACTAGCCCACCACTCCCTGAGCTCTACTGTGGCATGGCATGGCAGCCTACTCCTTCATGTCACAAGTTGGTCAAACCAGGAATTTAACCAAACAAAAATACCAAGCCTTCAGCTAAAATCATTGTCAATTTATTAACAGTTTAGAAACACAGATGGATCATTGGCAGCTTGATAGGACTTTAACCCCAAGCCATTAGAGATTTCATAATAATTTAGTACATATTAATTGTATTATAAACCAGCCGCTTACCTTAATTGCTAAATTGTTTGATTCTGTAGCGCCACTGGTAAAAATAATCTCTCTAGGATCTGCTCCTATTAATGATGCAACTTGCTGTTTAAAAAGAAACAAAAATATAATTTGCTATTTTAAGACATGAAAATTGAGTTAATCACATACAGAGAATATATATAGCATCTCCCAGAACACCTCCTCTACACCAATACTAGCCCAACCTGGATAGGATAATGTTTAGAAATGGCATTCTACAAATGTATTCCCTCTTTTAACGTGGAGAAGGATTTGCATAGCTCATTTGCATTCAGTACTTCTACTTGTTGTGAACATAAATTCTCCTGAACAGATGGGAAAACAAAATATGCAACAAACATTCAGTGTATTCAAAACATGCAACATACCCCATATGCAACCAAAATGCTCCCAAACTTTAACTTAGTTAAGACTCACCAAAGCAAAAATCCATTCACCTGCTGTCATATTAAAGCATGAAGATATGTTAATTACTGCAATGGCAGATATATGCCCTGGGGATGATTTTCAAAGGTGCCATTGCAATTTAGCATAACAAGTCCCATTGACTTTCAAACCTCTGAGGAGATCTGGAAAGCCTCCCCACTCAAATCATTTACTTCCACCACTTAAATTGCTCTAATCTAAAATATGTTTATTGTTTTGAGTTTGCCAAACTATACATAACATGGTAAACCCTTAAGTTGCTAGAGATCAAGCTGCTGAATCTCACCTCCTAGGAACTAAACCAGAATTATTGGAGTTGGGGTGTTTTGTTTTTTAAGCAACTAGTTTATGAACAGGAAAACTTATATAGGTTATGTGGTGGGGCTAAAAAGCCTTACCTGTCTGGCTCGCTCCATAGCAGACTCACTCTCCCAGCCATAGGCATGAGTCCTAGAATGTGGGTTCCCATAGTAATGCATTAGATAAGGCAGCATGCTGTCCAAAACTCTGGGGTCCTAGAAGACAAGACACACAGTTTTAAGAGCAGAGAAAAAGCACTTTGCTTTTCCTCCCTCTTTCTTTCCCCTCCAATACATATACTTTGCTTTATCTCAGGTCAGAGGCCAGCTTATTCCAAATGACCGTGAATCAGGGTGGATAAAAATCAATTAAAACAAAAAATATTTTAAAAATTGGATTTTTTTTTTAATTTAAATTGGATTTAAAAAAAAAAAATCAATAAAATACCAAATTGCTCTCTCATTTAAAAAACAGTTACAATTAAATCTCATCACAAACGTGCTACACCTACAAGTACAGTCTCATAAAAATGAATTCATGGTTCTAGTCTGTCCAGCCTAACTACCAGCTCTTGCTTCTTGAAAGTTCTGGGCTTTCAGTTTCTGTTTCAGTTTCTCAGCAGACTAAAGTCACACGTGCAAAGACAGACACAGGCTGGATAGGATTGTTGTTGTTCTGTGCTTATGTGGTGGTGGAGCTGGGCCAAACAAGGTAGAGGAGTTAGTTAAGACACTGTCTTAAATGCACAGAGAGAATATTTTCACCATTTGGTATTATTCGCTCAATGCTGCAAACATGGCAAAGATGAGAAGATACTTAGAAGAAGAAACGGAAGGATGCTCCTTAATAACGTATGGCTGCAGCGCCCTTTTAAGAATAAAAGAAAATGTTGTTGAAGTTACAAAATATTTTCATAACAACCATTTTGCTTCAGCTTCACTGAAGAGAGCAGGAGGATCCAAACTAATTCTCCCTCAAGATGTTCGATGGAATTCAGTGGTTGATTCTTTTGAACAATTTATTAAGAACTGGCCTATTCTCATAAATCTTTGTGAAGAAAACCATGATAAAAAAGATGGAAGTATCTCATCCAAAGTATCTAACATTGGATTAAAGAGGAATGTAGAGGATATGCTCAGTATACTGAAGCCTACATCCATAGCCTTAAACAAACTTCAGAGAAATTGTTGCTGCATTGCTGGTGCTGTCGAAATTTGGAAGGCACTTCAAGAGACATTGAAGAAATACCTCACCAGAAAGTTAAACTGCAGGCAATAAAGAAGCGAATAGATCAAGCAGTAACTCCTCCTCATTTTCTTGCGAACATTCTTGACTCAAGATAGGTAGATGCCTAACTTCTGAAGAAGATCATACTGCCATAGCATGGGCATGTCAAAATCACTCCTCAGTTATGCCAGTCATAATAAATTTCAGGGCTGGAGCAGAACCATTTAAACAGTACGTGTTTACTGATGATGTTTTGAACAAAGTCACTCCCCTGAATTGCTGGAAATCATTAGCTTGAAACAGAGTTCTTTCACTTGCTAAGGCAACTTTTCACAGCAGTAGCTTTGTCTGTAGGCACAGACAGAATATTTTCATCATTTGGTATTGACTCAAAGCTAAGAAATTGACTAGGAGTTGAAAAAGCAGGAAAACTCATATTTCTGTTTCAGTCTTTGAATAAAAATGACAATGTGAGTGGGGAAGATGAGAGCTAGTTGTAGAAGTTTTAAGGACAGTATACTTTTAGTGTTGTGATGACTTGTCTGTTAGAGTTAATAAAATTTGACAATTTAAAAAAAAGTTTAATGACAGCTGTCAACTCAGAAGACTGCTGAAATTCCAAATGTGAAACATTTATGTAAAATTTAAGATTTAGTTTAATAAAATATAAGTGTTTTTGTGTTTGTGTGTGTGATTTAGTTCTTGCCACTCCTAACATACTGCTGCTGCATCTGCAGCTTGACATTATGTACTATTTCCTAAATTAATAAAAATCAAGTTATCTAAAAAATTACATGACTTATACCCTCCTAGATGTTGTAAAACACTATACTGAGTTATAAATGAGCATGTTTTAGTGATCAGATTTGCACCATTGTTTAAGAAATATGTGAAGAAGTATCAGTGGGAAACTTGATTTAAATCAGTGATTTTTTTGGTTATTTAAATCATGATTTAAATCAATCCACCCTGCTGTGAATGCACATTTTGCACATGCTCTCTATTAACCTATCCTCTGACTGGCAAACATTGCTAACAACATCCTGCAACAACATCCAATACAATCTTACCTGTCAAACCTTGAACGGTATCAGAAATCTGTCTCAGAAAAACAAGAAGAACTAAGCAGCAGAAAAACAGGACCCTCTAAGACTCAATGGAAATTATATAAAAGAGTTTCAAAAAAGTTTACATTTTATCCAAGATGACCTTTCATCAATGCAAAAGTTATTTAATTCAAATGACATGAGAAAACAGTACTTGATAATGGCCACCACGTTGATGTACATTAATTGTACTTTTCCCCCAGGAGTATAAAGAAGTTTCTAATTATAAAACTTCACAATATATAAGTATTGATGAAAGACATTCTGGCCATCGTAAAGTTATGTTGAGTGGAGAAGACCAGATTTCTGGAGAAAGACCTGCTCTGCAACTGTTACTAAAGTACAAGGCTAGAATTTTAACTGCAGACCATTGTTAGTTTGTTGTAGCGCTGAATGGTGATGCTTATCAGTACAGTGAACACAACAAAGATGGTGAGCGCCTTAAATTGGGTTAACAACTGGACATTCTTTTAAGCACAAATCAATCTCTTCTCAGTCCCTCAATGTTTTCTGTGTTCCTTGAGAAGAGTGCAGTTAGAAGGAATCGGTGTTGGGGAAAGCCAAGATGTAGTTAGGAGTGAGATTATACACACAATGAGGAAAAGAAGCTTGAATCTGATATTGTAAGAGAAGGAAGATTACAAATAGATTCAGTGTGGGAAAGAATGACATGTCAAGAACAAAACAGGAAGAGTAGACATTGGGCCTTAATTACAGATCATTCTTCTGGCAAGAGTACTGCACTGCAAAGAACCCCTCTTCCCATAGCTACTCATGGCCACTCCGATTCACTTACTGAAGTATGCATTGCCCATCATGCATGTACCCCACCTGGTTACAACTACAGGGTTCATTCGAGGTCACTAGTGTATGTTGAGGTCACTTCGTTTTACCAACCAGAGGAGTAGTCGCCTGGACATCCATATACAGCGGCCGGAGCCTGGATTCCTCACCAACGCCTTTGTCTAGTGGGGGAAATACACTACGGTAATAGCTGCACAGCCAGCACAAGGCACGAGTAAAGAGCTACCGCAAGGGCGAAGGGAAACGCAGGAAGGTGTCCCGGCAGCAGAGCTGACCGCGGCTGCAGGACGAGAAGGCAGCGCAGGCCGTGCCCGGCGCGGAGCTCTTCCCACGAGAGCTCGCACCGCTGGGCGCGCCAGGGGGACTCACTCGCCACCCACGCGCCGCTAGGAAGGGAGCGGGAGACGCCCCCGCCTCCTGGCAAGAGCCATTCCCGCCAGCGGCGGCGTCTCCATGGCCCGCGGCGCAGGGCCTCGCTCCCGGCCGCCTGACTCGGGGTCAGCGCCGAACCCCCGGGCGCCCGCCCCGCGCGGCAGCGCCTGTGTACTGAGCCCCGCTCAGCCGAGCCCGGGTGACCCCGGCCCGGCCCGGCCCGGCCCGGCCCGCTGGGCCCGGCTCCCGCCGCGCGCACGCGCCACTCACCGCCGGGGCGCCGAGCAGCCGCCGAGAGCCGCCTGGCCCAGGGGCCCCCGAGCCCGCGGCCCCCGCGCAGCGCCGCCCCCCTCCGCAGCAGCAGCGGCCACAGCATCCCCTCGGCCAGGCCCGACCCGACCCGGAACCGGAACCGCTCCCGCCTGCGTCGGGGCGCCGGAAGTGACGGAGCGGACTGGAGCGCGCTGCGCGCACTGCTGTCGGGCGGCCTGAGGCGAGGAGGCGGACTCGAGCGCGGTGAGGCGAGCGGGGGCCCGGGAGCGCCGCGGGGCGGCGGGGAGCGGCCGGGCCCGCGGCCGCAGGGTCCGGCTCCGCGCGGGGCAGACGCCGGCGCTTGTCCAGGCCCGCCAGGGCGGAGCTTCGCCCGTGTCCCGTGGCAGCGAGTTCCGCAGGCTGCTCGCTCCGCAGCCCGGGGCGGGGCGGGGCCCGGCCCCCGGCCCGTACCTGGGGCCCGGCCCCCGGCCCGTACCTGGGGCCCGGCCCGGTCCGGCGCTGCCCTGTTGGCCTCGCTCCGGTTCTGCTCTGAGCGTTCCCCGCGGAGCTGACCCGCCCCCCCCAGTCTCCGGCCCGGCCGAAGCTTTGTTCCTTGGGCGTCCTGCGCGTGGCCCTTGGCCGGGCGCCTCTCGCGCGCGTTGCGCTGCACGTGACCGGGCGTGAGCGAGCGAGACCCCTGCCGGGGAAAGACGCTGTGCGGGCATCGCGCGGTGCCGGGCTGTATAGCGCGTTGTGGCCGAGCAGGCTGCGTCTGTCCCAGCTAGAATAAATCAATAACTCCCCTGAGTTTAAAAAGCACCTGGCAGTCTAAGAAGAGTGTGTTTGCAGTCTGCAGATGCACGGGTTTGATTGCTGCACAGTTTGGAAGGAGGCAGTTTTCCCGAGCTAGGGGTTTTTTGGGCAGGGGGAGAGAAAATAAAACTACTAATCTCTGTGAATGCAGAACGTGCTGCACTTTATGGCACTTGGTAGAAACAGAAGATGATCATAATGGTCCCTTCTGACTTTAAAGTCTGAGAAGGAAGCACAAAATCTAGACTGATGTTTGTGAAGGTGAGCTTCTGTCACAGTCTGAGCCCAATTTGTAAGTGATTATGAATATAGAATATTTCTGATTCTTGCTGACAAAGTGTGAGTGTTTGAGTCGCAGGTACTGGAGGGGGCAGTGACAGCTTCTTAGTGGCCGTTTGGATGATGAAAGTGCGTTTTCAAATCTGGTTAGCTAACATGATTTGAAACCTCCTTTAACTCCTAGTTCAGGCTCCCCTCAGTTTATAACATGACCAACCAATAATGTTTTAAAGGTGCTAATTTGTGTCTATACTAAATGTAAAAGGGTGCTTGAAATTATACTAGCTAACTCAGTTTTGAAACACTATTTTTTTTATCTGGACAGGCCTTTAATGCTAGACATCTGTTATCCTGTTCACCATCCTGTTGATATTACTTAGCTCATATATTTATCAGTCCAAAATTGTGCAACAGAAATTTGTTTTTGCATCTATCATGTTGTACTATTCCAGCGCCTTCGCACACCCTGAACTATTCTAAAGTCCGCCTCTTATCTAATCCTCCCTCTCTTTTACCTCTGCTCACTGTTTCAAAATGCCATTTGTCTGCACCATAGTGGGGTAGGGGGAGTCGAAGCTATTAGAAATCCTCTTTCTAATCCAAAAACATGTCAACGTGAGTGCCTATTAAATTTAGGTATTAGGGAGGCTGGATGGCTCATTGGCAGATTAGAAAAAGGATACAGAGCCTTTCAACCACAAGGTTACCAGTCAGTTTCAGCTCAGCTTGGTAGTAAGTGGAAGTTGTTACTGTCAGATGACATCCAGTGCCCCATGGGAAATGAGTTATTGGTCTTAGTCCAGTTCATTCTGGACATGCACCACCACTAGAGATTGAACATGCACTCACCTCCGATTCCTAACATCGGTCTCTCCAGAAGGCAGTGGCACATCAGTGAGGCAGAGTAGAGAATGGCACAATGCTGTTGCCCAAACTGTGTTCTGGGGATAAATAGAAACACAGTCTCCAGAGCTATCGACCAGCAGCTGTTGCAGTACTGAAATTCATAAACAATGTGTTGCGCACAGGGGATTCTCAATTTGAATCTTTGTTACAGAAAGTTGAGTCCTGTCAGATTTTCTGATGCTGAGCTCATGGAGTACAGAGATCAGGGCTTTTTCCCATTCCCCATGCTCTGAATGGGTGGCCATTTTTTTCATAGGGGAAAAAAATAGACATAATACAAATAATTAGTGAGATAGCCAGGCTCTCAATTTGGGAGGTGGTAGTTTTATGCCTCAGCCAGGAGGGGCTGTGGGAGTGCCCTGGATGCACAGTGTGTTTGGGGAGGGAAGGATTTATGCTTTCAGAAACCCCTAGGCAATGCTTATTAAGGAGAGGCATTCTCTCAGATGCTGTATTGAGTCCCCTCAAGTGACAGTTAATGGGGTTTGGATGGGAGGGAGAAAAATAAGTCTATCATCAGAACACTGATGATTAGGTATTTATTTATATGTATGCATAGGACAATTCTTTTGCTCCTGTCCGTTCTCCTTATTGGGCCAAGATGCAAGGGTGTGAAAACTTCCTCTGTTCCCTGTCAGTATATCCTCTTCTTAGGAATGGGAAGGGTAAGGTGGAGAGACAAAGTAAAGCGAAGGCCCTGGAATCAAGTGGCTGTGTTTTTCTAGTAAATTGCGATAGAAAAGTCTTTTTAGGTGCTAATAAGTGTTAGTAACCGCTCATTCCGCTAGACACATTTGTATCCAAATGCACATGAACTCCCTAAATTGTATGAAACTCACCCCATGGCGTCTTGGCAACTGCCGCTATCCAATCCAGTTGGGCAGCAGGGAGCCTGTCATCCACAAGAAGAGGTGGTAGGACAGTGGCGTTTGCTTTGTTCTAAATGTCATGCTTCTTTTCTAGATGCCTGTGACTGTGGGGCCCTATGGGCAGTCCCAACCCAGATGCTTTGACAGGGTGAAAATGGGCTTCATGATGGGCTTTGCTGTTGGCATGGCAGCAGGGGCATTGTTTGGCACATTCTCCTGCCTCAGGTGGGTTGGGCTCAGTTCATTGTAAATGTCAGTCCTAGGAGACACTGGGACCGAGAAGGGGCTATAAGGCCCTTGGTGCAGTGTGTAACACAGATGGAACGACACCTGTGGCTCTCACGAGGCTGATGATTTGGAGCATCCAAAGCTCAGACTTAGAAATGGGACAAGCTGCCTTTGCTTGCCACAGCTCACACAAAGATCTGTTCTCTTCAAACTGGAGGCTGTATGTGGCACCCTGCAGGGCCCTTTGCTGGCTAAGCAGCCTGGTCCATTCAGCATTCATTCCATAACACTGACTCGTTTGTGGGGAGCAGTTATTACCTTCAGAGCAGTTATCCCAAGGCGTTCTGGGTTTCTCATGCAATATTGTAAGGAATGGGTGGATTGATGGTCTATTTAATATCTTACACCAAAAATATGTATGTGCTTACTTGAATTCTCTTCAGCTTACATCACTGATCTATGGCAGTGACTCTACACTGAAGGGAGAAACAAGAACCATAAGTTGTTCTAAAAATTACATGTAAAAAACCCAAAACCCACATATCCCTTCCACTGATCCTCTTCAAATCCTGGTGAATATTGTTCATAGGCATGACAGTATCAGCAGGAAATGCAATTATGGATAGTCTGAAGGAGCAGTAAGAGATTGCTTTTTATCTTACTTGGTTAAAGGGACATTGCTTCAATTTGCCCCAAAATTTAACTCATGTAAAAACAAACTTTTATAAAACACACAGCAAATAATCTTCAGTACCTTTTTAAAATCCCAGTGCCCACAGTTATTTATAAACAATTAACCTTTCCGTGTAGTGTTTGAAACCCATATAGTGCAGCAGGAGGAACCTGAGAAACTCACTTGGCTTATTTTTATTGTCCAACCTAAGACAAATGCAAACAGAAAAAAAAAGCAGCTGTAGCAAAGATTGACTTGGGCTTTGAAAGTTCCCACTTCATTTTCAGTTGATAGCGTCCCTCTCACTGCCTCGAGCACATGCAGTTAGACAGGGCTCAGATGCAAGGGGGCAGACCCTCCCTGCCCCTAGCACTGCATACATAGAGAGTGAATTCTTCTCCTGAGCCTGTATAACTGACATGTCATAGACACAAAGAAGCCAACTGCCCCTCCCAATGGATCACAGACATAAGGGAGTGCCTCCATTCTCCCCTCCCACTTGCTCTACAACCTCAGTAGCATACTGGCTGTACAGTCTAGAAGTGAATGAAGCCAGTCCTGCCAGTCACCTAGTACCGAAAGTCCAATGATCTAGCCCTGTGTGCTTTCCGATATCTGTATGGAATCTGCCACTGTTTTCTCTCTTTCAGGATTGGCATGAGAGGACGAGAACTGATGGGTGGAGTTGGCAAAACGATGATGCAAAGTGGTGGCACATTTGGGACATTCATGGCCATTGGCATGGGAATCCGCTGCTAACCTGGAGCATGGGATTTTTTAACCTGAAGACTAATGCCCCTGTTCAGTCATTCCACCTATGTAATATAATAAAATCTTTGGGTATCTAAAATTTTGAATGCTCAATGCTAGTGAGATCATAAAGCACAGTATAAACCAGCCCAGATATTCTATCAACAGATTGTAGTGGCAGTGTTTTCTGCTGAATGCCACACTGCCTCTGTTTAAGAAGACACAATGCCGCCCAGCACTAACAAAACGTGGAGCAGAGGGAACCTGAAATCTGGCATTATATAAGAATTAGGCAAGCCTGATCAAAGAGTCACCCTCTTACCTTCTACTTTTCCTTTAGTTACATGAACAGTTTAGCTCCAAAGCTGAATAATCATATTCTCTGTTCCAAGAGATGCCATAGTTGGCTGGGATTGCACAGTTGGTCATCATATCTTTAGGTTTCTAGCCCCAGGGTCCCCTCTGGAACCCCTGCTCCTGGCAAGCTCACTGTTCCCTGCAGGAGTTGGGTTTACTTCCAAGGTAGTTTCTGAGTCTAATCATCTCCAGTCCCTGGCGCAGCCCCTGAGGTCCAGCTAGGAGGTGCTGATGGAGAGCAGATGTCCAGAGCCTCTTAGGGCTGCAGTGTGTCTGCCCTAAACAAGGGGTGGGAAAGGGAAAGCTAGCCACTGCCTTGGGCTGAGTTCCCCTGGCTACAGGGTTTCTTGGCAGCCTCTCTTCTTGGGCAAACTTTCCTCCTGCCCTGTGGCCAGCTTCACCTTTTTAAGCTTCTCTTCTCTGGGGATCGCATGCTCTGCAGGCATGCCTACTGGCACTGCCGGAGTACAGGGATACTCGTTAGGCTTGTCAGTGGGCTGGGGCATGTCCCATCACGTATCTCCTGCCTCAAGACCAGAAAGGTTTCTTGTTCAGGCATCTCCCCAGTTCCAATCTCCTGGGAAAGAATCTGCATTTGTATGTTCCCTCCCAGCACAGGGCTGCACCTCGACACTGGAGGGCTGGAGCGCCAGATACCAGCACATAACCTGATGGTTAGACTCCTTCGGAGTGTAGCCACATAAGGGTGCATGGTCCGTGACTACCCATCTGGCACTATCTGAGGGCATCCATATCCCATTTTATTGCCTGAGCTGCCGCCTAACTCATAGAATATGCTTTCCCCCTGAGGACCAACTCTCTGCTCTTTGCCTTCGAAGTCCTGGGGCGCACCGCACCCAGGCGAACATCAGCTGATCCCTATAACTCAGCTGTGCCTTCAGGGTGTAAAAAGCTTCATTGCAATAGTTGTCCAGTGGACCTTTTTGGTGTCTGCCCTTTAGCAGATCAGTTGGGTGCCGCAGTCCATGCAAAGTAGGAGATGAATGGGTGATAATGGCCCACCAGGCCGAGGAAGAAGCATATCTGTCTTCTGGTCTGTGGTGCAGGGCAGAAGTTTAACACATGGACTTTATCAGTGGTTTCATGAGGCCTCCTACCCACCATCCTACATAAGTCACTTCTGTTATGGCCTACTTACCATGGCAGGGTTAGCTGTGGGGCCAACCTCTTGTAGGGAAATGAGTACTACCCTTAGGTGACTGAGGTGGTCTTCCACCATATGGTTATAAACTACAATGTCGTCAAGGATAGCTGCATTGTATTACTGTTGGGGTTGAAGGATTTGATTCATCAGGCACTTGACAGTTGCTGTACCCCTTGCAGGCCAAACAACATGATTTTAAAGTGGAAATGGCCAGAGGGAGTCAAGAACATGGTCTTCCCTTGAGAGGATGAAGACCGGGGTCTGCCAATGGCCTTTTGTATGATCCATCATGCCAGGCCCAGCTGCTCTAACAGCTCATCGACACATGGCATTGCATAAGTATCAGCTTTGTGAGGAATTGATCTTAAGAAAGTTGATACAGAATTGGACCATGCCATCCGCTTTGGGGACCAGGACTGTAGGACTCCTCCAGTTGCTTTTGGACTCCTCGATGACTCCCATTCTCAGCATTGCCTGCACCTCTACTTGGACCATGTCCCACATCCATTTGGGCAAGGGCTGAGAATTCTCTCAAACCGGTTGTCCTGGTGCCGTCTCCAGATGATGATGTATGAAATCTGTTCTCCCAGAGTGATGGAGAACACCATATCGAAGTCTTACGTAAGAACGGCCGTATGGGGTCAGACCAATGGTCCATCTAATCTATCCTGTCTTCCAGTAGTGGCCAATGCCAGGTGCTTCAGGCAGAATGAACAGAACAGACAATCGTCAAGTGATCCATCCCATCATCCACTTGCAGCTTCTGGCAGACAGAAGCTAGGGACACTCAGAGTGTGGTGTTACATCCCTGCCAGTCCTAGCTAATAACCATTGATGGATTTATCCTCCAGAAACTTTCGTTCTTTTTTGAATCCTGTTATATTTTTGGCCTTCACAACATCCCCTGGCAAAGAGTTCCACAGGTTGACTGCATTGTGTGAAAAAATACTTCCTTTTGTTTGTTTTAAACCTGCTGCCTATTAATTTTATTGGGTGATCCCTAGTTCTTGTGTTATGAGAAGGGGTAAGTAACATTTCCTTGTTCACTTTCACCTCGCCAGTCAAGATTTCATAGACCTCTATCACATCCACCTTTAGTTGTCTCTTTTCCAAGCTGAATAGTCCCAGTCTTTTTAATCTCTCTTCAAATGGAAGCTGTCCATACCCCTAATCATTTTCATTGTCCTTCTCTGTACCTTTTCCAATTCTAATATATCTTTTCTGAGATGCGGAGACCAGATCTGAATGCAATATTCAAGATGTGGGCCTATCATGGGTTTATATAGAGGCACATGATATTTTCTGCCTTCTTATCTATCCCTTACCCAACGGTATCTAACGTTGTTAGCTTTTTTGACTGCTGCTCCACTGCACATTGAATGGATGTTTTCAAAGAACTATACACAATGACGCTAAGATCTTTCTCGCCTGTTACAGTTAATATAGACCCCATCATTTTGTATGTATAGTTGGGATTATGTTTTCCAATGTGCATTACTTTGCATTTATCCACATTGAATTTCAGCTGCCATTTTGTTGCCCAGTCACCAGTTTTGTGACTCTTTGCAGTCTACTTTGGACTTAACAATCTTCAGTAATTTTGTATCATCTGCAAATTTTGCCACAACAGCATTTACCCCTTTTTCCAGATCATTTATTAATATGTTGAACAGTACCAGTCCCAGTACAGACCCCTGGAGGGGACACACTTCTCTCCATTCTAAAACCTGTGGTATAGCAAGGGCAGAGGGCAGTAGGAAAGTTCTGGAAGGGCGCTATGTAAGTGCTAGAATGATCCGGGCTTTATTCCCTATAGACTAGCCCAGGGGTCGGCAACCCGTGGCTCCCGAGCCGCATGCGGCTCTTCAGCCGCGGCTATGCGGCTCTTCAGCCGCGGCGAGCCGCGGCTCCGGAACGTGGCTCCCCTAGTGACTAGGGGACCAGAGCAAAAATTCTTCCCCTATTGCAGGCATGTCCAAAATACGGCCCGCGGGCCATATACAGCCCTTCATGCTTTTTAATCCAGCCTGCCGCTGTGAGCCCCCCTCTCCAGCTCCGCTGCCGAAATTGACAAGGGCGAGTCAATTTCACGGCGGAGAGTGGTCTGAAGTGCTGGCTTCTGGGGTGCAGTGTGTTGGGTGCTGTGTACATAAATGTGTATTTAATACACTCCATTCATCTGATCCTTGCCTGGCCCCTCTGTCAAATTTTAGAACGCATTGTGGCCCGTGAGTCAAAAAGTTTGCCCACCCCTGGACTAGCCAGAGTCAATTGAAGGTAATTAGTGTCAGCTGACACCAATTAAGGCCCCACCCAGGTGCCTATAAAAACCCTTTACTCCTGAGAGACAGTGTGGAGTGGAAGGAGTAGGTGTGTGATGAGCAGAGGAGTGTGTGAAGTTGTGGAGAAGAACAGAACAGAGTATAGTGGTGTGTGGAGTCGTGAAGGAGAACAGAACAGAGTACAGCGGTGTGTGGGAGAGAGGTGGAGTCCTGAAGAAGGTACTGGGCTTAAGAAGCCAGAAAGACAGAGGAGGGAGAGTGGCCCAGGGGAAAAGCCTGCAGCTGCAAGTAAGGTGCCAGCAGCACATAACTGCTACTCAGAAGGCCCCTGGGCTGGGACCCGGAGGAGCAGGTGGGCCCGGGTCCCTACCCCCCTCCCTGGGAAGACGGGGTAACTAGAAACGCTCTGGCCCACTGTGAGAGGCAAAAGTGCGAGACCCACTAGAGAGAAGCCGCCTATTGCCACAAAACTGACCATTTCTTTCTACCTATTGTTTCCTGTCTTTTAACCAGTTACTGATCCAGGAGAGGACATTCCATCTTATCTCTCATTTTGGATCTAGCTAGATCTTCTGGTTTGGTGCAAAGGCTTCATTTAATATTACAAGTCCAGACTTTGGGCTAGCAGTTACCTTGGGTCCTAATTTAGGCTTGTGGAAAGGGATCCATCAGGACAGTTTCCCATGTCTTCCATGACTTGAGAACATTTACCTGATAGACCTTTATCTCCTCCCTCTTGCTGGGTAGGTTGGTCTCAGAAATGACCAGGCCTGTTTGTCTCAGCACCTTGAACATACCCTTCCAGTGGGCCGTTAATTTTGACTCAGGGGATGATAACAGGAGCAACAAATCTCTTCAACATCTCTTTTAGTGTCTTGTTAAATACTTCTACTGGGCTGTTTTGTGGGTGGTACATAGATGTTCTCAGCACCTTGTTTTTAAGGTGGGAACATATCTCGCAGGTCACTGGAGCCCCATCCGCCAACATTTTCTGTGAGAAACCTACCCAGGCTAAGAGTCTCGTCAGCCTGGGCACGATCACTGTTGCCCGAGCCCAGTGGTGTATTCTACCATTATGCAAATATCCTTGCTTCCCAAGGAATTCTTCCCTGAGGGCCCTGCCATATCTGTCCTTATTCTCTCACAGGGGTTCCCACTAGGAGCATGGGGACCAAAGGTGCCTTCAGGTCATTCTTAGCTGCCACATACTGACACGCAGGACAGGAAGAGCAATACTCCTTACCTCAGACAGCCCTGGCCAGGAAAAGTGAGCCAGTACATGCTCCAGGGTCTTCTCAAACCCTAGGGGTCCCAACCAGGGAATATCGTGAGACAGTTGCATTACAGCCAGTCAATACTTACGGGTACCAGTTCATAGAAGATTTAGGATGGAAGGGACCCCAGGAGGTCATCTAGCCCAACCCCCTGCTCAAAGCAGGGCCAACTCTACCTAAATCATCCCAGCCAGGGCTTGGTCAAGCTGGGCCTTAAAAACCTCTAAGGATGGAGATTCCACCCCCTCCCTAGGTAACCCATTCCAGTGCTTCACCACCCTCCTAGTGAAAAAGCTTTTCCTAACATCCAACCTAGCCCTCCCCAGTTTTCATTACCCTGACTGTGGGTGTCATTCCACATGATTCAGCTGCTCTTTCTTCAGCACAAAATGGAGGATGCTGTCCCAGGCCCTGGGGGCCTGCTGCCTCCCCATCCATAGATGCCACCTGTTCATAAGCACAGCTCTGTTGCATCATCGTGGTGCTCACAGATGAAGCTTCCCCTGGTACTGAGGTCCACAGCAGTTGCTGGCCAGCCCTGGTTCTTAGGACGCCCCTCCTGGGCAGTCTTTGGATTCCCCCCAGGCTCATTAGGTCTCTGGGGTCCACAGGCCAGGGCCTGCCCTGGGGTCAGCTGTGGCATAAATCAGGTCATGAAAGATTTGCTGAAAGGCAGGGCAGTCTCAGCCGACAGTCAGTGGGTATGTGTGTCTCTCTGCTAGCATGACTGTAATGGAGTCGGGGGAGGAAGGGGGGCTCCTAGTGGCAGCTGCAGTCAGCTATTGGGATAGGCCTTTACAGTGCCATTTACGCACTGCAGCAAATTACCCCTCCGAGCCGATCATCCCACCCACTAAGGTAGCTTACATCCCTGTGTGGCTACGCCCTGAGTCCCCAAGCCCCAGGATCTCCTTCCCTTGGATCCATGCTAGGATCGTCCATTTGCGGGGGTGCTCATTCAGGTTTTCTCGTCTGCTTCCAACCTTCTGCGTCGTCACTCTCCAGCCATTGCCGCTCTTTCCTCATGGGCCTCTGTTGACCACAGGAGCACAGGTCACCGAGCTCATCCCTGCAGGCTTCTTCCTGGCAGGGGCCAGGGCTAGACTACAAGGAAGAGCTTTGTCTGAGCTCAAAGGCTCCAGCTAGGTCGTTTGCATCACCAGGCAGTAATCCAGGTGATCCCTCATCTGAAGTCAGCCCCGTGTCTTGCCCTGGCCTTCCCCTCTCCGTGCATGTAGCTCAGGTCTGTGTCTGTGGGGTGGGGTGGGGTTTGTACACATTTCCCATCGTGCCTGCGAGTCGGGAGTCTGGCGCTGTCGATGACGCTAGCTGGAATATGCACAGCCTCTGCCCACTCACCATCTCCAGCGCCCTGTCAGCTGTGAGAACGTTCCACGCCAGCTGCTCGATGTCACACCATGACGCAGGGTGATGCTGGGACACCCATGCCTGACCCCTCACCAGACATATAGACACAAACTGTCTGGAGAGGACAAACTCTGCAACCGGAGCCCTAGATCGCAGCCACCACCAGCAATGCTCTGTGGCAGCACCCCCAGTGTGCGTGTCCCCTGGAGGTAGGTCTCTGTGCTAAAGCAGAGCTGATGTGTCATCTCACTAGTATCCGAGTACTCTAAAATACTGTCCTCACCTGAAGGCAGCCTCCAGCCTGCTCTGGATCAAGGTCACGGGCCAGTAGTGCCTGTCCCATCAAGCAGGGGCAAACACAAATGCCCAATGCTCCCCTCTCAAAGCCATCAACAGGGCCTGTCTAAGTTAACTTCACCAGCAGGGATAGCAGAGCTCCTCTGGCGTGCTGGGCCCTAGCGGGCCTCCCTCCAGGGGGGTGAACAGCTGCAGAAAGTCTTGCAGTTCTTGCTGGTGGGTCCCCATCTCCTTCAGCAGCTGCTGTGTGTGTGGGCCTGCTGCTGGGCTGACCGCAGCTGCCTGCTGCTGTTTCCATGCTGCCGTCCACTTAGGCCCGTGTTGAGGGTCCATCTCAACTGATGCCCCCCTCCAAGGACTGGCGGGGAACCTGTTCTCTCTTGAGGCCTTGTGCCGGGCTGGGCTGGCTGTTTTTCCTCTCCTCCCTGCGTCTCTCCAGAACCCCACTCCTGGGCAAGCTGAGTGTCCCCTTACACCCAGGCCCTGTCTGCGTCTAATTATCTCTGGTCCCTGGTGGTGTCTCTCAGGTCCAGCCACAGGAGGGCACTGAGAGATTGAGCAGACGTCCAGAGCCCCTCTCCAGGCTGCAGTCTGTCTGCCCTACGCAAGGGGGGAAGGGAAGGCTAGGCACTGCCTTGGGCCAGGCACCCGTGGCTGGTAGGCTCCCAGGTTTCCTCTCATTGTGATCAAACTTTTCACCCTCCCTGTGGCCACCTTCACCTTTTGCAGCTCCGTCTCCAGCTGCGCACGTGCTGCAGGTGCACCTCATGGCACTGCCAGGGAACAGATTCAGCTGTTGGTGGGATGGGGGCTCCTCATCACAGATTCCTTGAGTCAGGGAAGGGTGCTTTCATTTTGGACTGCTACTCTATGAGGGAGCATCAGCATGGCTCTTGGCTGCCTGGGGACCTCTTCTGGGGCGGTGCAGCTCCCAGCCACAACTGGGGGCCCATGGAGAGGATGCACTTGGCACCATCAGCTCTCATTTGCCTGGCAGTGGGCTGAGCATCTAATAAAGCATCGATAGACCCACACACTGGGACCATTCGACAGGAGGAGCAGAGCGCTTCTTTTCCATTTACTCTTTGAACTGTTGGTCTTGCACCTCATTTAGTTTGTCCCTGCCTGGACAGTGTCCCACTGGGCTGGAGTGAGCTGGCCAAGCCCAAGCCCAGCTGGGATGGAGGCGGTGCTGATAGATGGGTGGAGACTTCATCCACTTTATCACTCTGATTTGTAACCCGCGGGGTTGTGGTTGACTCCAGCAGTGCCTAAGAGAACTTTTTCCTAGCTGCCCGATTACCTAGCAAAGCTTCTTGCATGAAACACATTACATGTGTGTGCCAGGGACTGCATTCGTTTCCGGTTGGTTTCAGTGTGCAGCACAGCAGGTTGGCTTGAAGCCCTAAAACTGGTTATCTAATTGCTGTGGCTCTCATATGGAATTAGCTGCAGCTGTGTTCAGTGCAGACACTTGTGCTTCCAGTGCTTGGTTTAAATGGGAGGGAGCTGGTAGCAAGCCACTGAGTCAGGATCCTGTACCCAACTCACTGCCCACCCCGGCCTGGCCAGCTGCGGGCGGTGAGCATTAGGGTCTGTTTCTCAGGCATCCCCAGGTGGGAGGGGCTGGAGTGAGGCTCTGTTGCTACTTTGTGGTTGCTGCTGCTTGGTTTTCAAGTCTCTGTGCCTGGAGGACTAGGAACAATAAACCCAACTTGCTGCCCTGGCTCCTTCTCTGCATCCTGGCAGACGCCATCAGCCACGACTCTTTGGAGCCCCCGCTGCTGCTGTGAGCCTGTTCCCTGCATGTGCCTCGGAGACCTTCTGAACGCCTGTCGCTCAGTGTGTCCAAGGGGGTGGCATCCTGCGGGCCCCACGCTCCGTGGAGGCAGCAAAAACAGGTGCTGAAGGGAACCGGCCTGGTCCTGGATTGATCCCACCGCGCTTGTGCTGTGCTGCCTGCATGGAATCTGGCAGGTGACGCTCTTTGAAACCCTCTAGCCCCCTTGTTCACAGGCAGCTTTGTGAGCTTTCCTCAGGCCCAGCGCAGGGCTGCTTTGCGGAGGGGCTCCGGGGAGACTGGCCTAGCACTGGCTCCCATGGACAGGTGGGAGTAGCAGAGGGCACTGCTTGGCTCCTTGCCCCAGGAGCACACAGCCTGCTGTGGGGAACGAGAGCGTCACACGGAATGCAGAGGTGAGAAATAAAGGCATGAGAGCTACAGCTGTGATGGCAGGGGGGGGAGGGGCACTTGCTGTCAATCTGCTGCAGCCCCTCCCCTCCTCAGAATGGATCTTTTTTGTTGTGCTACCTCCACACACCTGCCCCATGCTCTAGCCATTCTCCTCTCACCTTCTGCTGTCTCTGCAGCTCTCAGAGATCAGGTCAGGGCTGCAAAGTGGAATTCTCTGTGTCTGTTGCCCCTGCAGAGCCACAGTTAGGGAACAACATATGCCTGGCCTTGCAAATGCCTCTATGGTCCTAGAGCAGCTCGGATGCTGGGCAGTGCACGTGCAGTAAGGTGGAGCCCAGCCTTCTACCGGAGGCCGTTAAAGGACCCGCAGCTCTCACCTGTCCACTTCCTTCTCATTGCTGCAGGCTGACGCCGCAAAGAGGTGTGGCTGGGAGGGCCAGTCTGGCTCTACAGAAGCAGTACAGCTCAAGCACTCTTTCTAAGGCCCAGAGCCTCAACAATGCCTAATTCTATTGAAATCAATGGGATTTAGGGCTCTAAATGCCTTTGACAATCTGGGCCTAGATAACTAACATTGCAGGGTAGGGACTGTTCTCTTTACTTCTGCCTCCTGGGCCTTGATCACGATTCCATGTGTTGCAAGCTTGCTCGATCATGAAGTGGTGTTTTATTTTTGCATGGTAGGTTTTTGGATTGATTTTCTTTGGTTACATGGTGGTGGACTGTCTGCCTGTGCTGCTAACTTCTAATATCTGATGTCTGCTGCTCCATCCCTCAGTGAAGGATTGTTCAGCAAATAATAGAGATGAATTTCAAAACAATGCGGTTAATAAAGCCTTACATTAACACCACACAGGATACAATTGGTAAAAATGAAGAAACAGATTGACTCACGGGGCTGACGTGGGAATTTTCTGTACTGGTTTTTATGATCCTTCTGCATACCTCATCTCCCTCAGTGCTTTGCAGGGTGGCCCAGTGGTTGAAGAAGGACTAAATCTGCTCTTGGGGCAAAGCAGGATTCATGTAGGAGGAGCAAAGGGCAAGGATAACATAGTTACTTACCAGTAACTTGTTCTTCGAGATGTGTTGCTCATATCCATTCCACTTAGGTGTGTGCGCGCCCTCGTGCACGGCCAATCGGTGTGCGCGCCCTCGTGCACGGCCAATCGGAGAACTTTTACTAGCAGTCCCTGCAGGGGCCGGTCCAGCGACCCCGTAGTGTCGCCGCCCTGCGGCGGCCCAACGGTCGCTGCCGGCCCCTCCCTCTTCAGTCCCTTCTTTCTGCCGACTCCGACAGTGGAGACGGAGGGTGGGTGTGGAATGCATATGAGCAACACATCTCGAAGAACAACAGTTACTGGTAAGTAACTACGTTTTCTCCTTCGAGTGGTTGCTCAGATGCATTCCACTTAGGTGATTAGCGAGCCATACCTTGGAGGTGGGTAGGAGTCAACGGCGAGCTGCCCTCAGCACGGCCCTGCCGACTCGCGCGTCATCCCTTGACTGCTGGACGACAGCATAGTGCGCAGCAAAGGTGTGCACCGAAGACCAGGTGGCAGCCCTGCAGATGTCATCCAGGGGGACCCTTTCCAGAAAGGCTGCCGACGCGGCCTGGGCCCTCGTCGAGTGGGCCGTCACCACTCCTGGGAGCTGGACGCCTGCACGCTCGTAGCAGAGCCGGATGCAGGCGGTGATCCACTTGGCGATGCACTGGGCGGAGACCGGGGAGCCTCTCATCCTCTCTGCCACCGCGACGAAGAGCTGCGTGGTCTTTCGGAGCGGCCTCGTCCTGTCTAGGTAAAACGCCAGCGCCCTCCTCACATCGAGGGTGTGCAGTCTCCTCTCGTCCTCGGACCCGTGCGGTTTTGGGAAAAACACAGGGAGGAAAATATCTTGGTTACAATGGAACCTAGAGACTACCTTACATAGAAACGCTGGGTGAGGCCTAAGTTGTACCTTATCCCGGAAGAACACCGTATAGGGGCGTTCCGAGGTCAGGGCTCTCAGCTCGGAGACCCTCCTGGCGGAAGTGATGGCCACAAGGAAGGCCACTTTCCAGGACAAGACCAGCAGGGGGCAAGTGGCCAAGGGCTCAAAGGGGGGCCCCGTCAGTCTGTCAAGGACTAGGTTCAGGTCCCAGGGAGGCACCGGGTCACGGACCTGCGGATACAGCCTCTCGATTCCCCTGAGGAACCTCACCAACATGGGGTGAGAGAATAGGGACCTCCCCTCCACCGGCTGGTGGAAAGCCGAGATGGCTGCCAAGTGGACCCTTAGGGAAGCCAACGCCAACACCTGTTGTTTGAGGTGCAGCAGGTAGTCCAGGACCGCCTGCACGGAAGACGTACCGGGGGTTATGCCCCGCGATTCCGACCAGCAGGTGAACCTCCTCCACTTGGCCTTGTATGCGCTCTGGGTGGAGGGCCTCCTTCTTCCCAGGAGCACATGTTAGACCTGCTCCGAGCAGGTTCTCTCCTCCTCCGTTAGCCAGAGAGTCTCAGGCCGTCAGGTGTAGGGAGTCCAGGTTGGGGTGCAGCAGGCGACCGTTGTCTTGGGAGAGAAGGTCCGGTTTCTTCGGGAGCTCGATCGGGGGAGCAACTGACAGGTCTTGGAGCAGGCAAAACCAGTACTGTCTCAGCCACGCTGGGGCGATCAGGATGATGTCTGCTCTGTCCCTCTTGATTTTCAAGAGGACCCTGGGCAGGAGCGGGAGGGGGGGAAACGCGTACAGGAGGCGTCCATTCGATCAGGAACGCGTCGGAGACGGAGCCCGGCTCGTGACCCCTGAGCGAGCAAAATCTCGGGCACTTCGCGTTCCAGGCTGACGCGAACAGGTCCAGGTGGGGAACACCCCACTCGCGGAAGATCATGGCGACCACCTCCGGGTGAAGAGACCAGTCGTGTTGGGGAAGAAACGACCTGCTGAGGCGATCTGCCTCATCGTTCCTGGCCCCCGGGAGGTGAGAGGCGGTTAAACAGAAGTTGCGTCTCACCGCCAGGTCCCAAAGTCGAAGCGCCTCCTGGCACAGTACCGAGGAGTGGGTCGCTTGCTGATGGATTCCCTGCAGCTTGAGGTCTTCAAATCTCACTTTTGAGGATTTCAATAACTCAGTCATGGGTTTGGGGTTGTTATAAATGTGTATGGGTAGGGTTTTGTGTCCTGCCTTGTGCAGGAGGTCAGACTAGATGATCATATTGGTCCCTTCTGACCTATGAGTCTATGAGTGCGCTCCCCCTTGCTTGTTGATGTAGTACATTGCAGTGGTATTGTCTGTCAACACCTGTACCATTCTCCCGAATAAAGCGTGGCGAAACACTTCGCAAGCCAGTCTGACTGCCCTCAGTTCCTTTACATTGATATGGAGGGCAGTCTCCCTCCGGGACCAGAGGCCCTGTGTGGTCAGACCACCAGTGATATGGGCTCCCCACCCCAGGTCTGAGGCGTCCGTGATCAGAGTGATCGAGGGGGTGGGCGCCCTGAAGGGAATTCCTTTCAACACGGTCCCGGGGTCCAGCCACCAGTCCAGTGACCCCAACACCGCAGGGGGGACTGTTACCACCCTGTTCAGGGCATGCCTGCTGGGCATGTACACTTTCTTTAACCAGCTCTGGAGGGGCCTGAGTCTGAGGCGGGCCAGCCCCACTACATAAGTGCAGGAGGCCATGTGGCCTAACAGCCGTAGGCACTGCCTGGCTGTTGTCGTGGGACACCTCTGGAGTTGCGATATTATCGCTGCCATGGCCTCGAACCTCGAGCGTGGGAGGGAGGCTTTGGCCCGCACCGAGTCCAGGTGAGCCCCTATGAACTCTATGTCCTGTACTGGATATAGTGTTGACTTCTGCTCGTTTATGAGCAGCCCCAGGGTACGGCAGGTGGTCTGGACGAGGGAGACCGCCTCGCGCACCTGCGACTTGGTCTTGCCCCTTATCAGCCAATCGTCCAGATATGGGAAGATTTGGACCCCCTTGCACCTCAGGGAGGCCGCCACCACTGCCATACACTTCGTGAACACCCTGGGGGATGAGGCCAGGCTAAAGGGGAGGACCGTAAATTGGTAGTGGCCACCAGCTACCGTAAACCTTAGGAATTTCCTGTGGGCGGGAAGGATGGAGACGTGAAAGTACGCATCCTTCAGGTCGAGGGCGGCGAACCAGTCCCCTGGGTTCAGTATTGGGATGATGGACGCTAGGGAGACCATGCGGAATTTGAGCTTTTTTATGAACCTGTTGAATTTGCGCAGGTCCAGTATGAGTCTGAGGCCTCCTTTTGCCTTGGGGACGAGGAAATAGCTGGAGTAGAATCCCCTCCCCACCTCGAGTGGTGGGACCATTTCTATGGCACCTTTGAGAAGGAGGGTGTGAACCTCCTGGCGGAGTACATGCTCGTGAGATGGGTCCCTGAAAAGGGACGGGGAGGGGAGTGGGGGGGAGTAGCCAGCAGCTGGAGGGCATAGCCCCAGCGGATGGTGCTGAGGACCCATTGGTCCGATGTTATCTCCCGCCACAGGCTGATGTATGGTCTTAGCCTGTCCTGGAAAGGCGGGGGGTGGCCCAAGGAACGTAAAGGAGTGCCACCCTTGGGCGCAATGTCAAAATTGTCTTTTGCCTTTGGGGCCCCGGGAGGGACCTTTGAAGGAAGACGAGGGGGTCGCAGGTTGGTCGCGCCGTCCTGCGCCCCTGTTTCTCTCCCGACCCCTGGGAGGGGGGTAGGGCCTAGGCGGTGGCCTAGTCTGCTGCTGGTGCCGCTGTGGCGGTTGATGCGGCTGTTGGCGTGCTTGTAGTCTTGCCGCCTGGGGTGTGTAAAGGCCCAAGGAGCGTAGCGTCGTCCTTGAGTCTTTTAGGGCGTGCAGCTTCTCGTCCATCTTCTCCGAGAAGAGGGCGGCTCCATTAAACGGCAGGTCTTGAATGGAGTGCTGCACCTCCTGGGACAGTTCAGTAGATTGCAGCCACGCTGCCCGCCGCATAGCGACAGCGGAGGCCATAGCCCTGCTGGCCGTGTCCGCAGCGTCAGAAGCAGTTTGTAAGGCCGCGCTGGCTACTGTCACCCCTTCCTCCAGGACCATGGCAAAGTCGGCGGCCTGGTCTGGAGGCAGAGACTCCGAGAACCTTTTCAAGGAGTCCCATAAGTTCAGATTATATCTGCCCAGGAGAGCCTGATGGTTGGCTACCCTGAGCTGGAGCGCCCCTGTGGAGTAGACCTTCCTGCCGAAAAGGTCTAGTCTCCTGCCCTCTTTGTTTTTAGGGGAGGCGCTCTGGGCACCCTGCCTGTCTTTCTGGTTGGCAGCCTCTACCACCAAGGTGCCCGCGGCAGGGTGCGCGTATAAGTATTCGTGCCCCTTGGCTGGCACGTAATACTTCTTCTCGGCGCCCTTAGACGTGGGGGCGACCGAGGCAGGGTCTGCCATACAGCTTTGGCTAGGCGTAGGACCCTTTCGTGAATGGGGAGGGCTACTCTAGAAGGGCCTTGGGTCTCCACCCGGCCGAAGAGGGGGTCCACCTCTTCCTCTAGAACCTTGACCTGTAAGTCTAGGTTCGAGGCCACCCGTTTCAGGAGTTCTTGGTGGGCCTTAAAGTCAATGAGTGGGGCCCCTTGGTCCCTTATGGCCGCCTCGTCTGGGGACGATGAGTACAAGGGGTGGCGGGGTCCTGTGGAGGGGCCCTCCCCGGGGTCCTCCTCCTGGGAGGAAAAGGATTGGTCACCCTCCTGCACCGAGGGTGCCTGCTGGGAATGGGTGACCGAGGCAGGGGCCGGCATAGTTCCCTGCCCCATCTGAGCCGCCCATTGGGCCCACATTGGCCACTGCCAGGGCCCTTGGGTCCAGCTCAGAGGCAGCGCCGGTGCCGAGGGCAATGCCGGCGCTGCTGCAGGCGGTGTCGGTGCCGGCACCGCGGGGAGAGGTACCTGCGGCACCGGGGTCTGCGGTACCGGGGGTAGCGGTGCCGGCTGCGCCGGTTCCGGTTGCGGTACCGGCGAGGGCTCTTGCTCCTGGCGGCGGGTCCGGGATCCCGAGCCAGGGGTGCGGGGAAGGCGACGGCGGTGCCGGGAGGAGACGCTCTGTGGCTCACTCGAGGAAGAGTCGGAGGAGCGACGTCGTCTGCCTCGTCTGCGGGACGATCCCGAGGACGAAGACGATCTATGCCAGGGCGGGGAGGCCTTTCGCAGCCTCTTCCTCGGTGCCGGGGAACAGTGCCGAGCGTGCTGGCTCGGTGCCAGGCTGGAGCTGGAACCGGAGCTAGAGCGGCGGCGGGAGCGGCGGCAGGAGTCCTCTGACGACGAAGGGGGAGAGGAGCCTCCGGGCTCGGTTCCTCGGCGTCGGGCGATGGCGGGTGGCTGGACGTCCGGTGCCGATGCCGCCCACCCTTCGGGGATACCCAGCATGGGTTTGCCCCGGAAAACAGGCTCTGGGCCCCTCGCAAGGGGGGGTGCTGGAGGCGTGGGCAGGGTCAGCAAGACTCATGCCGCCTCGAACGCCTCCGGTGTCGAAGGGGCCTGTAAGGCAGGTCCCTCGCTCACGCGAGTCGGGGAGACCTCCTTGGATGGTGTCGGACCCGGTGCTGGGGTCGGGGACCAGTCCAGGGAACACACCTCTGTGCTCGACCCCGGCCGCTCCTGCGGTGCGGGGGAGCTCTCCACCAGCGGGCGGCGCTTTTTCTTCTTCTTCGGCACCGTGCTCCCCAGTGCCGGAGGTGCGCTCCGCACCGAGGACACACTCGGTGCCGTGGTGGACCGCGTGGGCTCGGACGCCGGGCTGAGCGCAGTCTCCATTAGGAATGCCTTCAGCCTCACTTCTCGGTCCTTTTGCGTCCGAGGCTTGAAGGACTTGCAAATTTTACATCGGTCTCGCCGATGTTGTTCCCCCAGACACCGTAGGCAACGGTCGTGGGGGTCGCTAGCTGGGAAAGCCTTCCCGCAGCTAGCGCATGGCTTGAAGCCGGATGCGCCGGGCATGGCCGCGGGCGTCTGAGCCCGAAGGCTCCCTAACTAAACTACAAAAACCTCTCTAACTGAAAACTAACTTAGTTCGAGGCGAACTGCTAACTAAATACTCACTTTTAAGGCGAAACAAAAACCTGAGAAGAGCAGGGTTAGTTCTCGACCGACCGTCACGGGCGGAAAGAAGGAACTGAAGAGAGGAGGGGCCGGCAGCGATGGTTGTGCCGCCGCATGGCGGCGACACTACGGGGTCGCTGGACCGGCCCCTGCAGGGACTGCTAGTAAAAGTTCTCCGATTGGCCGTGCACGAGGGCGCGCACACACCTAAGTGGAATGCATATGAGCAACCACTTGAAGGAGGATAAATTCTTATGCCCCATTTACACTAGGCTTCACAACAGTTCATGCTTCAATCACTTATTTTACATCCATCTTGCGTCCAGGTGATTGGCTGGCTGGGTCTCGCTCACGCACTCAGGTCTCACTGATCACTCTATATGCAATTGGGAAAGCATTTTCCTCGCAGGTCAGATTGGTGGTGATTTGGGGTTTTTTCCCCCCTTCCTCTGCAGCATGGAGGTACGGGTCACTTGTCTGCTTTATTGGGGTTTATCCCTGCCATTGAGGAGCTGCAGGCACCGGTGCACCGTGGCCCCTCACATTCTCTGCCTTTAGCACATAATAGTCTATGCTCCTGCCAGTCTCATTTACTTCAATCTAATTTCAGTTCTTTGGTTTTGTGTGCAGGGGCTAGAGGCTTGTGCTATATACAGGGGTCAGACTAGATGGTCTGGTCTCTTCTGGCCTTAAACTCTGGGACTCTGAACTGAAATGCCACCCCTTGAATAGGTCCACCTGCACCCCAAATGATCATATTTGCCTTTCTGGCCCCCCAACAGTAGTCAGGGAACATGATGGCTCCCTCAGCTGGCAAACCTTTAGCTGAGACCAATTTCTGCCCACCACAGCCACTCATCTCCAGCTCTGCCTCTCTAGCTGTACAAGTCCTCAACCATCTGGCTATGCCACTCCATGTGAATTCCCCCCCTCCTCCCCCCCCCCCCCTGGCTAATTTCCTCAGCTCTGCAATTTCCTAACCGGCAAAGTACTATGAGTTGCTGGCCTAGGTTCCAGAAGTGGCTCATGACAGCAAGTATCAGCCACCAATCCCCATGGGCATTATCCAGGACTGTGGCTGGAGTGGTGAGAGAAGCTGTGTTCCTCATCGCCCTCCCACACTAAACACTGTGCATACAAGGGCTTCAGTGAGCTGGAAGTAAAACAGCACAGCTGCTGGAAGCACAGAGATGCTCAGCCCACAGATAAAGGGGGGGGTTGCTGGCTCTGGCAATTATGGGAGCTGGCAGGACACTGATTATGCCCGTGTGTTACTCCACTCAACAGACTTTATACCAACAAAAATGATGGAGTAAGGTTCATGGATTCTTGCCTCCCTGACAAGTCACTGAGTCACCAAGTGGACCATGGAAGACCAGTTACTTATCCGACGGTAATGGGCACTCTTAGGCACGTGTTGTTGGCACAGATTCCACTGCAGGGACACACACACACCACCCCTGGGCAAGAGCAGAGCCCTTTGAACAGTACTTTCAACCAGACTCAGTTCCTTCGCCAAGAATCCCACCACGATAGATCTCCCTTTTGGGGAGAGGGGAAGCTCTTGGGAGAGCTCAGCTTGAATCATCAGTTACTTCAGGGTAAGTAGCTGATATTTCTTAAGAGTGATGATCCACATCGCTGCCCCTCTCGGGCTAACACGCAGGTGCTGAGGTGCACAGCCATGGATAAGGAGTCCTATTTGAATACAGACAGCACAATGACCCTACCAGAACCAGTGTCCATGCCGAAAGACTGCCCTAGGGAATACAGTGATAACTGGGTGACACAGCTCATCTCACCATCTTTGCATAGCTCTGATACAGGGTTATTAACAACACCGACTGCTTGAGCCGGACTGGAATGAGTCGGAATAAGCAAAGAAATCTCTAAGCTGCATCGTAACAGCACCCCATAAAAGTGAGTACTTCATTTCTAGGATGATAGATGTTGTCCCTTAACCTTTCCAGCAACCACCCCAGAAGAGTCTAACTATGCAGTTAAGGGGCTTTGGTCCTAATTAACTAAAACAACTCTCATGCCAACTACAAGGGGAAATTTTATTTTACCAAAGAAAATGAGGAGTTGAGTGTGACGGCTAAAATCACCTTCAGCAGAAACTTGGGGGGGGATTTCAGGAATTACCATAGGGTTAGAGAAGAAACTGTAGCTCTAGGCAGCAGGGCAATGGGCAGGGATTCTTGCCAGGTGCACTGTTACTGAGCCAAAGAACAGCCCTAGAACATGTTGGGGCTAACCATAGGACGAGTTGGTGCTTAATGTCCAGTGGGAAAATTTCTTCAGTTTGGCTTTGTAGAGTTTTCTGCTTTGAACTGAGATGTTTTGAACCCCAGCAAAGCAACCTCTTTTTGTAGCTGTCACGCAGGGAGTACAGTGCAAGAACAGGTGGTCTGGAGATACAATCCAGCTGTTCTGAGAAATCAAGTTGGGCAGAATCAGTCTGTGGCTGTGTTTAGAGATTCTCTCAAGTACCAAAACCACCTGACCCTAGTGGTGGGAAGGGAAACCTTCCAAACATTCCTGGTCACTGCTGCAGTGGTACGTGCTTGGGTCAGTAAAGAGCTGGAAGCAATAGCAGGAGCTGTGAACTGCCCTCAGCGCTCTGGGAAATACTAAGTGTATCACATGTAGAATTTAAACATTGGGCATCCAGCTTTTTCCACACTCCCTAGCCATCCCCCCACCTATCCCCTACTCAGCTGCCAAAGCCTCCAGTTTCTCCCAACAGCTTCCTTAGAATGAAGTCTAGAAACGTGGCACGCAGGTCAGTCAGATCCCCGCCAACGGAAGACAGTGCATACATTTATTGTTTCAATTCACTAAAAATTCTACACAAGTGTGTACCTGAGGTAGTCCCAGGTTTCCACTCTGCCACCCAGCAATGCAAGGTACGTGGCACCAACCTGACAGGACTTTGCCTCAGTGGCAGTTTCTAGGACTCTACTTGTAGGCTATCCCTCCCCCTGCCCCAGCTGAGGGCTCACAAAGCAGTCTTCCTCCCCGCAGTTCTGACAAGGGTAAGGAAACCACGGGAGCTCAAAAGGGATGAAGTGGGGAGGTCTGTACGACTGAGGAATGAATCCTCCTGGTGAAAAGAGGATTGGGAAGGGGCACTGCCCCTCTGTGCGAGCCAGGCTCCCTCTACCACATAGAGAGGGCAGAAGCGTAGCTAAAGGATGCAGCTGCCCCTGAATCCTGCAACAAGGCATAACGTGTTGCAAAAGTATGGACAAAACTCCCCTGGCTGCTCCGTGTGTCTGAGTGGCACATCCTGAAGGGATGCCATGGTTGCAGCTTGATCTCTAGTGAAGTGAGCCCATACCCAAGTGGGGGGAGGTAGGTTTAAGAGCTGGAAGCAGAGTTTAATGCAGCCAGAAATCCATTTAGAGATTGTCTGGGTGGAGAAGGCCTGTCCCCAGTCTCTCTCTGCTACCACAATAAATAGCCTCGGGGACTTCCAGATTGGTTTTGTTCTCTGCAGGTCAGAGATCGCCAGATGTTGAGGGACTGGAGTCGATGTTCCGCAAACACATGCAGTTTCAGGGAAAAAACAGGTAAGTGAATGGTTTAATATGAAACTGGGAGATCACTTAAGTAAAGATTTCATGTGTAGGCATAAGGAGACCTTACCCTTGTGGAAGGCTGTAAATGGTGGATCCACCATCACAGCTCCAAGTTCCCCAACTCTTCTTGCTGAAAGGATAGCAATAAGGAAAACCACCTTCATGTTGGGGGGGGACTTTGTTAATACCAATAGAACCAGATTCGGGTCCCACTGAGGTGCAATTGTTTGTAGAGGCTGGAAAGTTCTGAAGAGGCCTTTCCAAAATGTAGCAGTTAGTGGGTGTAAAAACAGTGCAATGTATCACAGGAAGATGACAGATCCTGTCAAAGCCCCAGGCCTCCCTGAATGTTTACAAATGCAAAGCCAGGCCAATTCACTTATGTATTAATATAGATCAAAATGATTGTTTAATGTGTTAGAGTGTATCTGGTGTTTAAGCATCCAGAAAACTAATAGAATGTTAAGTGAAAACAAATATCTGTATCCTGTTACAATAGCAAACATTTATACTGTATAATACCCTTGTCATGAAAAACCATCAAATGAATGCAAATGAACTGTAATAGAAAAATGCTAATTTCATCACACACAATGACCACTTGTTTTGATCAGAGGTCACAGACTCTAAATGCATTCCTCACTCTGTCATCAAAGGCAGAGTCCATGTGGATAGTGATCCTGTCAGCTTGTTTTCTGTAAGGAGCTATAAGTATGGATTCAGGAAAAGATCATTTATCTCTGGCTAGTTTGGATTCTAACAGGGCAGAATTGAACACAACAACAGATCCTCAGAGTTATTCTGGGTAGCCCTGAGAGATTTTTGAGAAACTGGCAAATTACTACATCACTGCTACCATTAGGAATTACAGATTGACTCATGTATACGTAGTTTACTTGCTTTAACTTATCAGTAACTAATTTCCTTTTCTTAATTAATAAACCTTTAATTTATGGAATTGGCTACCGGCATTGTCTTTGGTGTAAGATCTTGGGGAACAAGTAACTGGTCTCTTGGGACTGGGAACAACCTGAATGTGATGTGATGTTATTTTTTGTGACCTTTTATTAAAGTCCAGTTTGTCCAGGTGACAGGATAGACTGGAGAGTCTGTGACTTCATGGTCAAACTGGTATAGTGATCCAACAGTTCACATTTGTTACTGGCTTGGAGAAATTTAATTATAGAACACACCACCAGTCAGATGTCTGCCCTCTTTTGTGACAGTCTGGCCTGAGGTAGACACAGCTGTGAGCCACTCCAGACAGCATGACAGATGGAGTGTGCTAATCGCTACGAGGTGGACCCTCACAGTGATGATGGCGAGACGGAATGTCTCGAGACGGCCTGGCGAGACGGCCAGGATTAGGTGGATCTGTTGTTTCTGGTGAAACCTTAATGTTGTGCCCAATATGAAAAGCATTTCTACTTAGCTCTGTAACACTGTCTAGTGGCATCTTTCCTACTGTTGGAGAGAATGTCTTATATAGCCAAGGGCTATGCCTGTTCTGTAGTTTATGCTCATCTAAATACCACGCCCTGAGGTGGAGATGTGGACTGGGATGCTTGATCTTGCCATTGTACTGGGTCAGTAGGTCAGGGAAGTGCTGGGTGGTGACTGGTGGGCAAGATGATGTGCACAGAGGATTGGAAAACCAAAATTGTCTGGGCTAAAAGGTAGCAATCAGAATGACTATCACCTTGTCTTGTCTGATTTTGTGCAGCACTCATGGTAGGAGCGGTAGGGGAGGGAAGATGTAGTTGAGTTTATCTGACCAGGAGAAAAGGAGAACATTGCCCTTGGAGCAGTAACCAAGGGCTCCCCTGGAGCAGTATGTGGAATACTTGATGTCTGTTTGAGAAACAAACAGGTCACTGTTTGGGGTCCCCCATTGCACAAAGAAGTTGTGTAGCACTTCACCATCAAGTTCCTACTCATAGTGAATCATACAGTGTCTGCTGAGCGAGTCCATGAGCACATTCTCCATCCCTGGAAGACTGGATGATCTGATTACTGAAGCACCAGTTCTAGAGACCAACTGCTTCTGCGCAAAGAGCAGCGGATTTCGCTGCCCCTTGTTTGCTGAGGTAGGAAACGGTGGTAGTGATGAGAATGAATGAGTGGAAGAACAGATTTAAATGCCTTTCTTATTGCTTAAAGTTCCAGGATATTGATATGCATCCTGGATTCTCAAGATGTCCTTGTCCCTTGTTTCATGCAATTGTCCATATGGGCTCCCAAGACTGACAGTGACAGATGATAATTTTGTCCAGGGAAGAAAGGGGACTCTCACGCGCACATGTGGGTCTGTCCACCATAGGAGAGATGAGTACCTTGGGTGGGACTGTCAGCATTAGGTTCATATAGTGACAGTTCAGTGAGTACATATATTGAAGCCATGTCAAAGCAGCAAAGATAAAAGTGCATGAAGCCATATGGCCAAGTAGGGAGAGGCAACTCTTGGCTGGTACACAAGAGCTCTTTGTGATACAAGTTATGACAACATTCACTGCCTGTGGGCAGGTATGCTCGTGCCATGATAAGAGTTTAGGGTAGCTCCGATGAAGTCTAATGATTGCATGGGGCTGAGGATTGACTCTCAATGTTGACACTGACTCCCAGTGAAGAAAGGAAGCTGAACAACAGAGGTCGACACACGGGCTTCTTTGGCAGGACCTGGCAGCTAGAAGCCAGTCATCGAGATATGGAAAAATGAAACCATAAAACCTGATGTGAGCCACTACTAGGGAAAATACTTTGGTGAAGACTCTGGGAGCAGTAGTTATCCTGAAGGGTAATACTCTGAACTGGAAACAGCTGAAGCCCACCATAAGTCTGGGGCTGGGTGAATTGGGCTGGGACGTGGAAGTAAGCATCCTTTGTATCAGGGCCCAAGAACGACATGCCTTTTTCTAAGGATGGAATTATCACTGCCTACAAGACGCAGCAAACTCGTTTTGCATATGAAACAATGGAGGTGACAGAGATCAAGGATTGGTCTCCAATCACTTTTCTTCTTGGGTATCAGGAAATAATTGAGTAGAACCCGTTTCCTTTATATTCTAGGAATGCGTTTATTGCTCCTCATTGTAACAAGGACTTCAACTCTTTGGCAAGAATACTTTGGAGAGAGTGCTCTCGGAAGCAGTATGAGCAGGGTAGTCTTGGGGGAGCTAGTATTACAAACTCAATCATATAGCCACAGTGGATCACATTCAGCACCCATTTATCTGTTATTGCATTCCAAGAGGGAAAAGAATGCTAAACCACCCCCAAAGGGAGTCAAATGGTTGTGAGGTTCGGTGGGTGGCAGCTCTCGAGCTGGCGTCAAAAATACCTTTCAGCCTGTGATTAGATTTGAGATGTCAAAGCCCATGAGGGGAGGCCTGGGGAATCTAGACCTCTAGATTTTTTGTCATTTACATGGAGATTCACATGGTTTCGGTTGGCAAAACTGAGAAGACCTATACCTATAAATAGTTGGGAAAGGGAATTTTTGTTTCAAAGCAGGAGTGAGGATGCCCAACAAGTAAAAGGTAGCCATGGAATGTTTCAGTGTAAGCAAAGACTTCTTCTGATTGAAGAGATCATTGAAAGGGATGTCCTTGATGACGTTCTAGACCTTACTAGGAAAAAGTCACTGTGGGAGACTATTAAAAAATTCCTTGAATTTCACATAATTCAGGAAGTCATATTTAGCCAACAATGCTTAATAGACTATACTGACTTGTAAAATAGAGGAAAAGACAACTTTCCTCTCCAGTGGATCTAGACACTCTCTTCCTCATCCAGTGGTGTGGATCGAGGGTAGTGTCATTCAGGCTCTCCACAGCAGACAGAACTATGTGTGAGTTTGGAGATGGGTGGGAAAAGAGGAATTTTGAGTCTTTGGCATGGACGTAGTAGCATCTCTCCATTCCTTTAGGGATGGCACTACATGTGGCAAGGGTGTGTCACTATCCTCGCTGGCTTTGTTGATCGGTGACAACAGCACTGCTAATCCCAGAGTGTGAAAAATGTCCAGAAACTTATGCTGGAAGTTTGGGATCTTTTCCAGTAGGATTTTAAGTTTCCCTGCAGCTGTCCTTAAGTGATCCTGAAATTATCTAATGTCATCCAGTAGGGAGCAGATGATGCAGCCACAGCTTTATCTGGCAACTAAGAGCAAGGTTGCCGGCACCAGCACTGAGATCTTTCCCAGGGCGGGAAGGTCCCATGTTTTGTGCAGTGCCAGAGATGGTGGTACTGAGTTTGCTGCCTGGAACTGTTGGATCTCATTGTTTATGGTTCTTCTTCCCATGCCTGTGGGACTTAAAATGTGCTACGTTCCCTTGTGCTGGGTTGGTGGGGGGACTGTCCAGTTTCTTCGGCTTGGAGGAAGACTTGGTCCCATGCTTATTGGAGTACTTTCTAATCTTCTGACTAGGCCCTGCCATGGAGTAGTTCTGCCGGAACTGGAGTCTGATGTAGCAACAGGAGGTGCACTCCTAACTGAATCAGGATGTTTGAAGGTAGGCAGGGGGTTCTCCTTGGCCTAGTAACGAAAGCCATCTCCATGAGATGCTTCCAGATAAAGCGCTCAGCCTTCTCAGCTACATCTGGGGGAAGGACAGGCAAATACTGCAGCTAGCTGCAATGCAGCACTGATGGTTGTCGCTGACCGAGGAGGATTGCAGGCAGGAGGTGCAGAGTTTTCAGCCGGGGCTCTGGATACAGTCCAGTGCTCAAACAGGGGCATGAGAAAAATCACCAGTCTACTCTAGCTAGCAGTTTAAAAACTAGTAACTACTAAACTAGGAAAGAAATAATGCTACTAAAACGACAATTAAAACTAATAAAACTATTTACAACTGTAAGCAGAAATGAGATTCTGACCCAAACCCTGTTGCAGTGAGAAGGAACTGGAGACATGGTCAGTCTGCCCCACTGTTTACCACCTTGGAAGGAAGCACAGGGTAGTTAGGGAGCATGCGGAGATCAATGCACGCTACTTTCAAATACTGACTCGATGCATGGTGCGCATACATGAACACAATAAGGACCATCACTTGAACTCCCTTTACTCTTCCTCATTTTCCCCTCCCATCAGTTCTGTTTCTCTTTGGTTTTATCCAAATGGGTTTGCACCAATTGAACTTAAAGCTGTTTTTCTCTTTTAAAAACTGATTTGGTTAAAAAAGTCCTAAACTTTAATGAATGTCCACAAAGTTTACCAGTGGCTTACTGTGGTACAGGTTAAACAGATTTCTAAACAACTGAAGCAAGCCTGCTGTACACCAAAAATAGGATCCACGCAGCCTTTTGTACCTGTTTGATGTCACCTCAAATCGTGTGTACATTGTGTACAAGCCCTTGGCTGGCAATGAGGACAGCCTGACAAATCAACTCTCAACATGCACCAGCAGTTCAGGACCCAAGTTTATTATTTACTGCCTGTAACAGGTTACCTAAGTTCCAAAAAAGTCCAGTAGCATGGCTGCTTTCTGAGAAGTGAAATGCTACTCTCTTCCCCTACGTAGTATTACAACAATAAAATAATGAAAAAGTTGGGATCAGTCAAAAACAAGAAAAACTAGCATGTTAGCACACCCCTGGTGCCTTCAGCTCAGCACATGTGAAAGGGATGTGTTTGGTTACCAGGGTCAACTGCATCTATTCCTACACTTATATTATGCTCTTCATTGCACTTGGTACTTGATTAACAATCCTCAATACCCAACAAATAGTTATGCCTGGAGATGAGAAACATTAGCGACGTGCCTAAATCCACAGAGTGAGTCAATGGCACAGCTGGGATAGGAGTGCAAGAGATCTTGAGTACCAGACCTTGCTTAAGTCTACAAAACCTTAAAGCCTCCTCAACTACAGTATGGTTGCATAATTAACACACACTAGTTTTTCACATGGCAACTTATGCACAGGGAGAAAACACTTCGAGTAATGCTAATTTCCTAGCATTTGAAGAAGGATGCCATCATCTTGTCAACAAATTGGAGGATTGGGCCAAGAGAAATCTGATGAGGTTCAACAAGGACAAGTGCAGAGTCCTGCACTTAGGACAGAAGAATCTCATGCACTGCTACAGACTGGGAACCAACTGGCTAAGCACCAGTTCTGCAGAAAAGGGCCTGGGGTTACAATGGACAAGAATCTGGATATGAGTCAACAGTATGCCCTTGTTCCGAAGAAGGATAATGGCATACTGAGCTGCATTAAATGGAGCATTGCCAGCAGATTGAGGGAAAAGATGGTTACTTACCTTGTAACTGCTGTTCTTCAAGATGTGTTGCTCATGTCCATTCCATTCTAAGTGTGTGCACGCCTCCATGCACGATTACTGGAAATTTTTTCCCCCATAGTAGTACCCATAGGGCCGTCTCCAGCACCCCCTGGAGCCCTGTGCTCATGCCATGGTATATGAGGTGCCACCAGACCTATGCCCTCAGTTCCTTCTTGCCATCAACTCCAACAGCAGGATGGGGGTCAGGTCATGGAATCGACATGAGCAACACATCTCAAATAAGAAGTTACAAGGTAAGTAATTGTCTTTTCTTCTTCGAGTGCTTGCTCACATCAATTCCATTCTAGGTGACGTGTAAGCAATACCTTGGAAGTGAGTTTGGAGATCGGTGAGCCGATTGTAGCACTGCCTTGCCGACTCTGGTGTCATCGCATGCCTGTTGGACGATGGTGTGATGGGAAGTGAAAGTGTGCGCCAAGGACCAGGTAGCAGGTTTGCATGTCCTGAATGGGCACTGGTGCCAGAAACGCCAACAACAAAGACTGCACTCTGGTGGAATCGGCTGTGACCACCTCTGGAAGTGGGACCTTCACCTGCTCGTAGCAGAACCTAATGCAGGTGGTTATCCACGAGGAGATCCACTGTGTTGAAATAAGTGAGCCTTTCATCCTATTGGCCACTGCCACAAAAAGTTGCGTGGACTTACGGAATGACTTTGTTGGCTCTATGTAAAATGCTAGGGCCCTTCAGACAGCGAGTGTATGCCTGTGTCATTCCTCCTCCAAAGCATGGGGCTTTGGAAAGAAAACAGGCAGGAAAATATATTGAATAAAACAAAATTGGGACACTACCTTGGGCAAAAAGGCCAGGTGAGGCCACAATAGAACCTTATCCTTATATAAAACCCTATAAGGTGGCTCAGAGGTAAGTGCCCTCATCTCAGCGACCCTCCTAGCTGAGGTGATTGCTACTAAGAAGGCCATCTTCCAGGACAGCAACCTTCCAGGCCACCAAAGGCCAGGTCATTGAAGGTTCAAATGGGGCCCTCATGAGCCTTGAGAGAACCCTGATTCAGGTTCCAGGGAGGTAATGGATCCCTAACCTGAGGGCAGAGCCCCTCTGTGCCCTTCAGGAACCTGACTGCCATGTCATGGGAAAAAAAACACTTTTCATGAATTGGGGGGTGAAAGGCGGAGATAGCCACCACATGCACCCTCAATGAGGTGATAGCTAGGCCTTGCAGCTTAAGGTGTAACAGATAGTCCAAAACAGACTGGATCAACGCCTGATGGGCCAAGATCCCTAGAATGTCACCCAGAAGGTAAACCACTTCCACTTGGCTAGGTACAATGTTCTAGTGGAAGGTTTCCTGCTATCCATTAGAACCTGTTGCACCTGTGAGGAACAGGCTTGTCCCTCCGGGTTTAGCCACTCAGCCTCCACGCTGCAGACTCCAGGTCCGGATGCAGCAACTGCTCCTCCCCCCCATCCTGAGAGGAGATTGTGCCAATCTGGCAATTCTAGTAGAGGGAAGCGGGGGAGGGGAAGAGGAGGAACAGACAGCACCAGCAGCATTGTGAACCAATGGTGCCATGGTGAGCACTACCAGAACGATATCCGCCTTGTTCCTCTTTAACAGGACCTTGTGAATTAGTGGTATGGGTGGAAAGGCGTAGATCAGGGCCCCTATCACGGAAGAAGGAAGGCATTGAACAGCACCCCTTTTGTCCATCCTGGAACTGAAGCAAATTGCCCCCACTTCCTGTTCAGCTCAGAGGCAAAGTAGTCCACTTAGGGAAACCCCCACTTCTGGAGGAGCATGTTGATCACCTTTGGGTGAAGTGACCATTTGTAGTGGGGTAAAAAGGACCTCCTGAGGCAGTCCACTATAGCATTCTTGATACTGGGAAGGTGGGAAGCCATCAGGTGTATACTGTGTCATCTCTCAAAGTCCAATAGGCACACTGCCTAAACTAGCCCAGGGCTGAGGAGTGGGCCCCGTGCTGCTTGTTGATGTAATAGACTGTGGCTGCGTTGTCCATTAAAACCTGGGCCACCCTGCCCTTCAGAAGGGGGAAAGAACACCCTGCATGCCAGCCATATCACCCTGAGCTCCCTGATGGTCATGTGCAAACCTCTGTCCTTCTCTGAACTCCCTTGGTACTGTGGTTGAAGCTGATATGACCCATCACCAGGTCCAAAGCTTCTGATATCAAGGTGATCAAGGGAACCAGCTCTCTGAAGGGCATCCCTCATGACTGCCTGGAAGTCTAACCACCAATCTAGGGAGGAAAGGACTATGACCACCCTGTCCAGGGAGTGTCTTCTTGGGGCATACACTGCAGGCAGCCATGCCTGGAGCGGTCTGAGTCTTAGATGCGTGTGGCATACCATGTGTGTGAAAACTGCCATGGGGCTCAGCAGCTGCAAATAGGTACGGGCTGTTGTAAGGGGATAGGCACCAAGGCTCCTGATCAGACCCCACATGGCTTTGAACTGAGGCTGCGGCAGCAAACCTCTGGCTTGTGTGGAGTCATGAAGGGCTCCAATGAACTATCCTCTGCACTGGTACTAGTGTGGACTTTTGCTCATTCATCATTAGGTCCAGGGAACGACAGGTAGCCCGCACCAGGTTGAGACAGATCCAGACCTTAGACTAGGACTTGCTTGTGATCAGCCAGTCATCCAGATATAGGTAAATTTGCACACTCTGCTGTCTGAGATGTGCGGCTATGACGGCCCTGCACTTCATGAATACCGGTGGGGAGGAAGACTGGCCCAACAAGAGGGCCATAAACTGGAAACGGGAACGACCTACTAAAAGTCAGAGAAACCACTGGGAAATTATTGCAGTGTGAAAATATGTGGCCTTCAAGTCGAGGGCAGCATACCAATCTCTAGGATCCAGGGAGGAAATAATGGAGGCTAGGGAGACCATGCAGAACTTGAGCCTTTTGAGATATTTGTTCAACTCATGCAGGTCGAGAATGGGATGGAGGCCCCCGCTTTACCTTAGGGATGAGAAAGTACTAGGAATAGAATCCTTTCCTCCTGCCATCTGGTGGAAATTCCTCCACCACCTCCATTCTGGGAAGGCTCTCCATCTCTTGCTCAAGGAGTTGCTTGTGAGAGGAGTTCCTTGAAGAGGGAGGGGGACATGGGTGTGGGGGGGGAGTGAAGAGGAAGGGAAGAAAAGGGCAGGGTATAGCCCTTTGCAATGATCCCAAAGACCCAACGGTCCAAGGAAATGCAAGCCCATGTGGAAAGGTAGGGGCAAGGCGGTTCAGGAACTGCAGGGAAGGAAGATCCTGTCTGGAAGCTGGTAAGCCGTCCTCAGGCACACCATCAAAATGGCTGGCATTGCCTGCCACAGCACCAAGAGGGGCCCTGTTGTTAGGGCTGATGGAGGAGGACAGGGCTATTCGATGCTTTCTGAAGCTCCTGTCTGTTTCTCCTCCTGCAGGCACCGAAACATGGGGCCTGGAATCTAGACTGTGGCTGAGGGTGAAACTACCTTCTTGAGGCCTGAGGCATATAAAGGACCAGTGAATGCAGGGTGGCCCTAGAGTCCTTCAACGTGTGAAGCTTGGCATCCATCTGGTCTAAAAAAAAGTGCACTTCCATTGAATGGAAGGTCTGGGTGGATTACTGCACTTTTTGGGACAGGCCAGATGACTGCAAGTATGAGCACCACCACATGCCCACAGCCGAAACCATAGCTCTTGTCACCAAGTCCACGGCATCTGAGGCTGCCTGCAGGACGGCCCTGGCCACCATCCTGCCTTCCTCCAGGATTGTTTTAAGGTTCATTGCCTGCTCCTAGGGTAATACCTCAAAAGTAGTTAAGGGAGTCCAAGAGATTGTAATTGTATCTCCCTAACAATGCTTGCCGGTTGTCAATTCTAAATTGAAAGCTAGCTGTGAAATAAACCTTCCTGCCAAATACGTCCAGCTTCCTATAATCTTTATTTTTCCTCATGGAGCTAGACTGCTCTTGCCTGTCCTGTTCATTTGCAGCTCTCACCCCTAAGGAGCTCAGCGATAGGTATGTGAAGAGATACTCAAATACCTTTGCGAGGACATCTTTCTTCTCCACTCTTTTGGAGGCAGCAGTGACGGGGTTGTCAAGTGGCCCTTAACCATCTTAAGAACCCCTTCGTGAACTGGAAGGGCGAGCCGGTCTGGCACTGCGGCTGCCAGGACAACAAACAGGTTGGCCGTGGTCTTTGAGCTCCTCTGCTTCTAATCCCAGCTTAGAGCTTTTAAAGTGCTCCTGGTGGGCTCTAAAATCATCCAGCGGGATGGACGGGCTGGCAGAAGTTGCCTCGTCTGGAGATGAGAACAACTGTACCAACATGGACGTGGTGACATCTCTTCCTGTGGGGCCACCAATGCTGATGTCCTCTCCAGGGGGTCTGAGTCCATCTCTGACCCCAAGTCCCAGGCCCTTTTCTGCGCTGCTTGGGCCACCAATTGTTTCCCTGATGATGGGTAGGACTGTGTCTGGAACCACAGGGAACCCCCACAGGCTCCGGTACAACCATTATGCAGGCCATTGCCCCTGCGGCCAACCCAGTGGCCAAGGATCTGGGCCTTGGTCCTGAGTTTTTGGGTCTTGGCGGTGACTGGAGCAGATGGCAGGTCTGTCCTTCTTGAAGGAGTAAGAGTCACTAGGTGAGGACCACAGTGGGGCTCTTACTGACTCTCTCCTACTGTCCTGTGGCAATTCCTGCCAGCGCCTGGGAGATGGGGACGGTGACTCGACCCTTTAGACACATCACGATCAGCAGCCTAACGGCTTACACGAGGCATTGGGGAACAGGACTTCAAGGATCAATAGCAGGACTGCCCAGAGCGGTACTCTGGAGACTCACACTGGGAAGGAGAAGAGCGCCCCAATGCCATGGGGGAGTCCCTCGGTGCCCGGGGATCTCAGTGCCGGGGAGCAGGTTCGATGCCACAATCAAGATCATCAATTTTCCTTTGTCGGGGACTGCTGTGTGTGGTGCTGCTCAGACGTCGGCAATCGACCCGGTGCTGGCAACCGGGAGCACCAGCCCGGGGATCTGCAACTAAGCAGGAGCAACCTTCTCCTCGGTGACCTGTCTCGAGGCAATGCCCTTCAAAACTCAGATGACCGACGCGGCCAGTGAGGGGATCCCTTTGAGACTGGAGCCTAATCCCTTCCCGGCATCGGGATAGGCTTGGGTGGGCAGCAGATGGAGAGCCATCAAGTCTCTCGCCACTTGAAATGCCTCTGGTGTTGACAGCACCATAAGCTGGAGGAGCCCCCTTCCACTCCCTGAGTCAGGGGTGGCTCCCTAGAAGGGCTTGGAGCCCTGAAGGACCTGCTCTGGGTGTCCTGGCACAGCTGGCTGAGACAACATAGGGCCCTCGCTCGACCCCACCTCCCTGCTCTTCTTCAGTGTGGGGGAGTGATCCTTGTCCTTGTGCTGCTTCTTCTGCCTCCCCCATGGAGGAGGTTGGTGCCATGATGTTTCTGGTGCCAATGGGGCCCCCTCTGCACCAATGACATTCTTGGCCCCAAGATGGAACGTGGTGGCCCCGAGGCCAGTCTCAGGGCTGCTTTCATGAGAGCTTTCAGACAGATCTCCCTTTTCGTCTGAGTCCTCAGCCTGAAGCCCTTGCAAATCGTGCACTTATCCTTCCTGTGCAATTCTCCCCAACACTTTAAACAACTTTTGTGGGGGTCGCTGAGAGAGAAGGGATTGCCGCCAACTGTGCAGGGCTTGAAGCTCGGAGCGTGGCATACCCTACTCCCAAGCAGAAGCCCCTAGGAACTAACACTTAACACTAGTTATCTAACTACAGTACTTAAACAAAGAACTACTTAATTAACCTAATCTCTAATTATAAGAGCAGGGGAACTGAAGCACTTGCAATAGCAAGCTGAAGCAAGGCTCCAGCAACCATCAGTGGTGGAAGGAAGGAACTGAGGGGGTGTAGGACTGGCTGCACCTCATACTGCAGCATGTGCGCGGTGCTCCAGGGAGTGCCAGAGCCAGCCCCACGAGTACTGCTAAGGAAAACAAGTTTCCAGTAACTGAACAAAGGTACACACACAGCTAGAATGGAATCAACATGAGCAATACTCAAAAGTGATTAGTCCCCTTTATTCAGCACTGGTGAAGTCACATTGAGAGTAGTGTGTCCAGCTTTGGGGCCTCCACTATAGAAGGATGTGGACAAATTGGAGAGTCCAGCAGAGGGCCACAAAAATGATTAAGGGGCTGGAGCACATGACTTATAAGGAGAGGCTGAGGGAACTGGGATTGTTTAGTCTGCAGAAGAGTAAGGAGGGATTTGATAGTAGCCTTCAACTACCTGAAGTGAGTGGGTTCCAAAGAGGATGGAGCTAGGCTGTTCTCGGTGGCAGATGCCAGAACAAGGAGAAATGGTCTCAAGCTGCAGAGGTCTAGCTTGAATATTAGGAAAATCTTTTTCACTAGAAGGCTGGTGAAGCACTGGCATGTGTTACCTAGGGAGGTGGTGGAATCTAAGCCCTGGCTGAGATGATTTAGTTGGGGCTGGATCCTGCTTTGAGCAGGCGATTGAACTAGATTTCCAGAGGTCCCTTCCAACCCTAATCTTTATGATTCTATTTATCTTTACCCCAGCTTAATTTATGCTGTTTGTACCTCTAAATCAGACTGTGCTGAAAAATAAAGCTTCTGGAAGCCTTTTTAAGAGAATTTTATTTTTGAGTGGTTCTTACAAAGATTGTTGCAATATGAAAGTCATTTGTTTGATAGAAATATCAAGCTGTCTTGTCAAACACACTGAAGTAACCCAAAATATATTTCAGAGCTCACAGAGCTTAAAAAGAGTAAAGATTATATGCAACCAGACAAAACCTATTTCTGCATTTCCTACTTCCTCTTAAGCTTTGCTGTGCACACTACCTGTATTTAAATTCAACTTTTATTTAGAAATGCAGAGAGTGTTTTGTTTGGAACCCTAGACACACCTCACACAGTATTTACAAAGAAACTTTTACAGATACATCAATCAAAAGTTGCCATCAAGAAATAAAATGTTTCAATCCTCCCATTCCTACCAACTGTTCAGCATAAAGCAAGCTGTGTAACTGACAAAATCAGCTCCTTCAGTAGCCTTTTGAATTTTCCATTTGTACAAAACACTAAATATGTCCCTTCATAAACTCTCAGATATTAACCTTTAACAGAGCACCTACATTTAGTGAAATGTAATTACTGCATTAAAAGAAAGGCTTGTGAAACATTAAAAATGTCATTATGTCCCATCTGCCTTTTACAGAAAATTCGTTTCTATGAGCTACTTCTCAGTTCCTACAGAACACCTTAGTAAATGTACAAGAATTACAAGGCAGAACAAGAAGTCAACAGCTTTGTACACAGTGGGAATGCTAGTTAGGGAGAATGAGCACACTGCATTCCTGCTTATTCTGTTTTTATTTTTTAAAGGTAACGGGAAGTGTACACAAAATGACATGAAACCCTTTCTTTAGTTTTATCTAAATAAAAGATAACTCAATCTTCCTCCAAAAAATAGTTATGTACAAAACTGACTAAATCCATCTTCATCGTCGAACGGGAACCAGTAGCTGGGTAGCAGTCATGGAATCAGGGAAAAGATTGTGGTATGTTGGAAGAGGTACATATGCTGCTGTAATCATTTTACCTAATCAAAAGATAAAAAGATGTTTTTACTGTCTTTAGTCAATAATCAGAACTCAGATCTTTAAGTAGTCTTTACTCACCTGCAAACCACCTTCCATGCAATGCATTGACGGCTGCAATGGCAGCAGCGATTGAAGGGCATTTGACATACACGTTGCCCTAAGGTACAAAACAGTGTTAATCTCTGAGATGCTTGACAACTTTCCCTCCAACTACATTGGTTTTCTATTGTGCATTTTTAAAAGAAACTCCCACACACCTATTGGAGCGCCAGCAACATCAGTGTCAGGAGCAATATGCTTAACTCTTGGAAATGATGTTAACTGCTACTGCAGAAGTAGCGCACACAATGCTGAAATAATTGATGCAATTCACTGTAGACATGCACTACCAGATTTTAACATCTTCAATAAGATCAGTACCTCTAAAGGAAGGAACTTGCAAAATTGAGACGAGAGACTAAGCAGTACTCAAAGCAGCAGGAAGTAGAATATAACAATACATTAACTGTGGCCTTTGCATAAAGCCTTTTAGTTCAGTTTTTAAAAAAGTTGCCTAACCCTTTTCAGTTACTGCTCTAAAATTTAGTACACCGTTTAAGAGCCAGACTATCCCCCTGCTTCAGGATAATCACTAAATTCTATAAATTACTGCCAACACTTCAAAGATAATGCTTAAAGTTGACCTGGGGAACTTGTTTCCAGGGGATGTCGTGAAGGCCAAAACTAGGTTAAAAAAAAGAATGAGAAGTTCATGGAGGATTAGGTCCATTGAAGGCTATTACCCAAGATAGTCAAAAACACAACCCCATGCTCTGCGTATCCCTAAGCCTCTGATTGCAGAAGCTGTGAAGTAGTGGGGGCAAATGACTTATCTGGCTTTAAGACTAAGCT